>JALIZH010012174.1:522500-535000 GCA_030522465.1 Rhipicephalus appendiculatus | reverse complement strand
ACAATGCCGGCCTACACTGTCGTCGCACTGGAAGTCCCGTCATGGTTTCATATTTCTTACATGCGAGTCGCCTATGAAAAAAAGACTATAATATTCCCGTTTCTCCTCGTTTTTTTTTTCTTTCTTTTTCTACGCGCCTGCCTATTTTTTCCGCTCTTCTTTCCATCTTTCTTTCACTCTTCCCTTCTCTCTAATGTAGGGTAGCATACCAGACGTTTCAATTCAGGTTAACCTGCACCCCTTTCCCTCATTTTGCATCTCTCTCTCTCAATCACTCTTTCTCTCCCTCTCGCTCTCAATTCGCTCTGCCACGCTTCCAAGCATGACAGAGCATGACAGCTCTTCAGCCATGCATGCACGCCAATCTTGCGTCAATTGGAAGTGCATCCATAATCCCCATGCGGCGCACAAATGCGTTAGCAGGCTCCTACATGAAGGAACGTTGTCGTGCTTGTCGTTTTCACACCAACGTCGTCGATTTACGATATGTGTTAATTTTTTTTAAACTTTTTTAACTTTTTCGAGGTTTTCGAGAACCGCCCGATAATTACGAGGCATGCAGTAGTGGAGGGACTCCGGATTAAGTCGGCCACTTCGCTGTTCCTTTAGCCTTCGAGAGCAAATAAATTGAGTTAGATTAATAGATTAAATAGCTCTTATCAATGCGACTTCCCATCCCTATATTTTCTTAGTACTATAGCAATCTAAGCTTGTAGGTAGCATTTTTTTTCTGTCACGACGTATCACTCGCACTTAACTATGAAATAGATAAATGACTTCAAGTGCGTGTATAAGCTGTGTAGTTATTATTTATTATTTATTAAATGCTTATAAGTAGACTATTTGCGACCATGTGTGCATGATGTTACATAAGCAACCCTCGTTTTATTTATTTCTTTACAATCAAATGTTGTTGCATTTGCTATGTGCTGCCAGTATATTTGTTAACAGGCCTCGAAGGCTTTCAAGCCACGCTTTGAGAATTTTACGCTTCGGTATCATTGCCTCTGTATTGTCGAAGAAATAAATAAACTCCATCGGTTGCATTGACTACGCTTGTGATTATGCAAGTATGAAGCGAGCATGCGAGAGCTCTGGGCGAGCACCAAGAACAAGCGGCGGGAAGCGAGCGGGAAATGCTTGGAGGCACGTGCCATACGTTCTCATTCCTAAATTAACTCCACCGTCCACGGGAGTGTCATTCCGCTCGCTCCACCATTCGCATCCGAATCATGGTGGGTTTGTCCGCGATACCGGACGCGCTGGAGCTTCCAGACGAGACCGTGCTCGTCGCTTCAATATTCGGCAACTGAGGGCAGAGTATCAACGTATCCACTGAATATCTCACCGTAGTAGCAGCTTGTTTACGCGAAAGAGATCAAGATTGTTTTCAAACATGTACGCAGGCTCTATGCAGTCCGTTTCCCGTTGCGTTAAAGAAAGAATGCGTTTTTTTTTTACGTTTTTTTTTTTCGGAAAAGGCTGGTGATGTTTCTTGCTTGAAGTACACGGATCTTCGTTTGAGGTACAGAGAACAGGTGGTTAAAAACTAGCAGTTGTTCCGTGTACGAATACAACGGATGAGCGAAGCTCCTTAGGAATGGGACGCACGCGGCGTTCGGCGCGCGCGGCGTTTCATTGTCCAGGCAACGGACCAACCACTGGGCAGACGACAGGGTGAAGCGATGGTTTCGCGCGTTCGCCGGTTTGTGGGGAGAGGGCAGAGTCGAAGAAAGAGGTAGAGGGAGACTATACTGACTCCGTTTCGCATGCGTTCGTATTCTCGCGCTTTGCGCATCGTGCACACGCCATCCGCGTTCCAGCGCTCGTAAAGCTAATTTATCCTTCCGCGTGAGGGGGAGACGCCACAGCTGGCACCATGCCAGGGAGCTTCAACGGCGACGGCGACGGCGGGGTGCCAGCCTAAGGAGCTTCGCTCCTAAAAACAAACGGCGGCTTTCGAACACTAACAAGGTGCCTACGGTGCTCGCCTGCTGACCCGAAAGTCACGGGTTGGATCTCGGCCGCGGCGGTCGCATTTCGATGGAGGCCGAATGCTAGAGGCCCGTGTACTGTACGATGCCAGCACACGTTGACGAACAACAAATGGTAGAAATTTCTGAAGCCTTCCACTAAGGCGTGCTTCATAGTCATATCGTGGTTCTGACCCGTAAAACCCCAGATATTATTATTATGCGCACAGGAAGAAATAATTCCTCGCCTACGTATATGCGCTTCTATACAAATGGTCAGGCGTGTGGTTTCAGTATAGGAGTTGTACATGTAGTACCGATTAGATTGCAGCTTCTCTACTTGATGCATCACTTCAGTGGCTATTGTTTAACACCATGGAGACATAAACCTGCAGGGGCCATGTGAGGCTACCGGTTCTCGCGCTTTTGAATCATACCGCGAGACCAATCCTACGAGCTTCTTGTTCGCTAGACTTAGTTGTCGTTGGCGAGGTAGTGACGATAAACTAATGTTCGCGATCACGGTTGCCTGGATCCTATTCTATAATACGAACTGTGTGGTGTATTCGGCTCTGCTTTGACATTTGTATGCGTGGTTGTGCTATCCTGACACCGACAGGAAAGGACACAGAAAAAAAAGTATTTCAATCAGGATCCCCAATTTAAGTTATGTAATCTTGTTTTATTCGCCCCATTTCGAGTACATGTCTACACTGGTTCCTTTCCGCGGTATTTCACTGCCGAGTACATTATCATCGTCATCATCATTATCATCAGCCTGACTACACCCACTGCAGGGCAAAGGCCTCTCCCATGTTCCGCCAATCAACCCAGTCCTGTGCTTTCTGCTGCCAGGTTATACCTGCAAACTTCTTAATCTCATAGGCCCACCTAATTTTGACCCCCCCCTCACGCGTTTGCCTTCTCTTGGTATCCATTCAGTTACCCTTAATGACCAGCGGTTATCCTGCCTACGCGCTACGTGCCCGGTCCATGTCCATTTCTTCTTGATTACAACTATGATATCCTTAACCCCCCGTCTGCCGAGTACGGTAGTATTCAAATACCATTCCTGGATGTTATCAACCTTATCGTTTCGAGTGAGTGAGTGAGTGAGTGAGTGAGTGAGTGAGTGAGTGAGTGAGTGAGTGAGTGAGTGAGTGAGTGAGTGAGTGAGTGAGTGAGTGAGTGAGTGAGTGAGTGAGTGAGTGAGTGAGTGAGTGAGTGAGTGAGTGAGCCAGTGAGTGAGTGAGTGAGTGAGTGAGTGAGTGAGTGAGTGAGTGAGTGAGTGAGTGAGTGAGTGAGTGAGTGAGTGAGTGAGTGAGTGAGTGAGTGAGTGAGTGAGTGTTTGGTTTGGTTTGGTTTGGTTTGGTTGCTCGCGTCTAAGTCCCGCGTGATGAGCCGTTCGTTAAGCGACACCCAAACAGTCAGATATCAAACTCGCATTTGCGGCTCCCTAAAGTAATTAAGAGCGGCTTCATATGTGCCGCTCGGGCAGCCACCCGGTATAAACAATGGCGACGGAGGTGGGGCAGCGCGGCTAGCGCAAGCTAAATGAGGGCTTCGCGTCCGCTGCGGCGCGAAAGCGCGGGGCGAATCAGGATGGAGGGGCAAATCAAGGAAAATGAGAAAGCACAGCGGGATCAGTAGCAACCGGAAAGGCGGGGAGGGCGCAGTGTCTCACAAGGTTCGCTGACCCGCACTGCTGTCGCGGCCCTCTCTTGGGGAAGCTGAGGTACGGCGAGAGGATGGAAAACTGAGACGACGACGACGATGCACCACGGCGTGGGCGACTGCCACCGAAGACGACGTCGGTCCCTCAAGGGAAGCGTGCATGCTGGACGCGCGAGATCCCGCAGATTGCGCGGTGAAGTAGCAGACCGGAAGTGGCAGGGTTCCGGCAGCATCCACATATGCGCACTTGCCTTATTTACTTATTTTGTTGTTGTTGTTGACCATCAGCGTCAGTGTCTGCTTTCGCGATATGCTTCCTCCCCGCCGTACTTTGTGGACGGCACTGCGTACACTGTATACAGTCCGAAAGGCGCGCAATGGGCGCACCGTCCACGCGCGTGATAGAGAGTTACAGTTTGTCTGCCGGATTGTTGATGCTTGCGGTTTACCAGGTTACCGAAAGCCGTCGAAATAGGCTGGATCGGTGGGTCATTCTGACGCAGGACAGATCGCACAGGCAAACACGGAATTATTATTGAAGTATACCGAAGTGTATTGTACAGACGGAATCACACTTGTCTAGAACGCCCCGCTAGGCCGCTTCAGCGGCCGTTGTCTGCAGAAATATGCAAAGACCGACGCCGTAATGATACCAAACATAGTTATACTGCATGCTAGGTCTCTATGCTATAATTCAAGCATGAACTGAAGCTCGTCGCTATGGTGAGGTAGCAGCTGCGGACAACAACAGCATCGACATCCACGCGCTCTACCGCTCTAGACAAGTGTGATTCTGTCTGTACTACGTCGCTGATGGTGCAATTTATCGGAAGCGCATATCTCAATGTTTTCTTTTTTTTCGACAAAAACCACACATGAACCACGAAAGCCGGTCTATAAATAAGGCAATGCGGTTGGTAAGTGTTTAGATGAAGTGTCTCGAAATGTCGGTATAATGTCGTCTAGTAGCTAGGTATTGCGCAAAAGATTGTTGCGTGTACCGAAATACTAGACACGCTGACACTCTATAATAATTTTCGATCACGCTGTCTGTGAATTCCTATCGGCCATGGAGGCGGGCTCAAAGGAGTTATACACCCAAACTGGTTGGAAGCATTACGCCTTCAAAAAATCTATTTCACTCTCATGACAAACGTACTCTTGCTGTAAACATGGAGAAACGAAAAAAAGAAAAAACAAAACTATAAATATGACTCCGCGGAAAGCGTAAACGAATTCATATGAGAGGGGAGAAGTCAGATGAAACATATAATTGTTCATAATATTATACAAAGTGATCTTCAATGCACTTAAAGTTACCCTCTCAAAACCCCTCATTAATAATGGTCCAGGTATCGCCCCAAATGGCAATGTCACCTAGAGCCCTAAATCTGTCACTGTGGCTGTCGACTTTGCGGCAGCGCATGCAGGCGTAGTCGAGCAAAACGTTAGTGACGTCTCTGTATGCCGTTGCACATGGCCAAGAGTTTGTGCGATGGATGAAGACATTCTATAAGCCACACTACCATGACCGAGCGAGAATGTGCGAGCGATAAAACGAATGAATAAATTCGGGAGTATGTCAGCTTACAGTGTATAATTGCGGGCTGTTGTATAAAGTGCTTAGGATGGCCGTTTCCCTAAATGGCCGCGGCACATGTCGAGATTCGGTATGGGTCGACAGCACACCCCGCTCCTTATCATGTAGGTGGGTAGGCCACGTACGTTCCAGCACGACGCGTCGCAGGTGGAAAGGCCTGCAAGGCCCGCTTTGATATAAATGGGCCTAATGCCCATTTCCTGTCGTCTTGAGTCAACAGGACAGGGAGCTGCCGTAATGCGAGTAATGCATTATTCTCTGGTCCCCCCACCAGAGGCCAACGTGCTGCTCTGGCAGAAGGGAAAGTCGAGTGCTTACTGTCGATGTTCTTCAGAATATCGAGTGTCCGTCTTCACTAATAGCGTCGTGTCTATTGTAATGAAGCACAAAGGCAAACAGTATACGGAGAACGTTCATGGCAGGAAAGCGTGGTCGCATAGTCGCTGCGTACAATTTGGACAAGTCGACGATCTGTCGTGCGCCCAGTTGCGTTTTGCTGGAAAATGATAATGACATGGTGGCGTACTCACGAGGCCCTGTCCTGCTACCCCCCGCGAGTAACTCTACGCAGCGCCGCCTTGAAAGATTTTTCGAGCGTGTGCTCAAAGACATCGGCCGATCAAGCTGGTAACGCGACGTCATCCGCCAGTTTGGCGTACGAGTGAATGAGAGAACGGGACAGTGCCACTCCCCTTTTCTTGATAATTGCTGTTCTTGAGATGTTTGGACAGTATTTCACAACCATTATTTCCAGGATATTCTTCTTGGACACCGTGTTGTTTAAAGTATACTTATCGATTAACGACATTATAAGCATTACGTTGAGGCTAAGCGCATAGTGTCCCGTGCGAGCTGATGAGCCATGCTTTTGGAGTCAAACGTTTCTTTGCGGCATTCGTTTGCGGCTATAGTTTATAAAATGTCTGTGTGCATTTTTTTGTGTTAGTTGAAGGTGCTTTATTCTGCTTTTTAGCAAGTGTCTTCTTATATCAAATCATTATGATTAATTTTGTTATTGACTGACCGGTGAGTAGATTATTTCACTGCGAGTGACAACGGAAAAAAAACTACAGCTTCATTCAGTTCTGCCCTGAATGATATGCGAGGCTCGATTTTCGGAGCCTACATATCGCAACAACTCCCGAGTCCGTCGAGAGACGATTGGCAGCTGCTTTTTTCCCACAGGCCTCAACAGGGAATTCGCGCTTCCGGGTCAAACATTGTGACCGAGATAAAAAAAAGAAAGCTAAAAAATAAGAAGCGAATGAGGAGGGGGAAAAAAAAAACACGGGCCGATATCGACAGCAATAACCCCACAGGCCGCATTGTCCCCTCTGAGTTTGTTTGCGCACAGCCTTCGTCACTTTCCTCAACGACGTCACCGTTCATACAAGCAGAGTCAATAGGGGAAGAATAAACAGTAAAATAAGAGGAAGGGATGGGCACGCACACACACAGCCTTAGGCCCCTCAATCCAAGCGCGCTCGAGCGGGCCGGGCGCGCAACCAGTTACATCAGCCCGCAGACGCGACAGCTCTGGAACGTGTGGCTGTCAACGCCGCCTCGGAAGGGGTCAAGCGGAAGTGGGCATACGAGCACCCGGAATTCAAGGATATGCGCGAGTCCAGTAATCAAATAAGACCACGTGGAGGACACCCCTGCTGTTCTCTTGTCTTTCGCCCTCTCCGCTCTGCCTTTGTACGCGGCGTCCATCATGTAAAGCGCGAGAATGGTCAAGACGCGAAACGAACAAATGTATGGATTCGCCCGTGGCGGTAAATCCACGGCTCGTTCTCGAAGATTCTGCACAGCGCAGCAAACTGTGGTTTAAAGGGGACGAAACGAACATTGTGCGTGACCCGACGTACTGATCTATTAATGACATCCCCATGACACGGTGCGGGATGTGCAGACACATGGGGCTGCATCGTAGCGTTTAACTACAACTACACTGGCAGGTGCGAAAGCTGCATCTCTGTGGGAACATTCATGGCTGATTGCTTATGTGGACCGTTTACATAGAAAGAAAGAAAAAGACAACTAATGCCTCCTGTCGCTGTTAATTCGAAACATAATTGACGTTAGCCAGAAAAGCCAGCATGCACATATGGGTTTCGACGGGTAAATTAACGTTTGTTTTTGTCTGTGACCCGCAGGGTTCGTGTTTCTTCTAGTTAGGATCATGCAAACGTTCCTTGAACGCAGCTTGTTCACCGTCCTCAGAGAGCGCCGTTTGACATTCCCTTTCAGGAGCCGGTTGAGCATTGCATTAGCGGAAAACACTTCCGGTGGACTTCTCAAAGAACTTCTCTCACTATGATTACGTTTTTGTACCGGGATGTTCAAGCCTGATCCACCAGAAAGCCGCAAAGGCGCCATTTTGCGGCGTAATTGGAAGCAAGCTGAAACAGCTACTACAGCAAAAAGGGAAGAGGACGGTAAAGGGTACACAGGCGAAAGTGATATCTCTATTCGCACCGCGCCGCGCTCACACAGCTCCTCTTACGTAAGAGCGCTTGGTCAAGGGCTGCCGCTTGGTGTTCCGCCACTCGCGATAGCAATCGGCTTAGAAGCGAGAAGTTTGGCGAATATAGGCCACGAATTCTCGGTGCTATCGGTGAGCGTGCCCTCTCGCAGTGGGTAGTGCCGGCTCGGCAAAACGCCTTCGACGACAGCACTCGTCTTCTAGTCAACCAAGCATACGTGCAAGACGGCAACTCATAATAATAATTGTTGGGGTTTCACGTTCCAAAACCACGATACGATTATGGGGGGGCGTCGTAGTGAAGGGCTCCGGAAATTTCGACCACCTGGGGGTCCTCTAACGTGCATCTGAATTTAAGTGCATGGAACTCTAGCATATCGCCTGCCTCGAAATGCCACCGCCGCGGCCGGGATTCGATCCCGCGACCTTCGGGTCAGCAATAGAGCACTATAACCACTAGACCACCACAGCAGGTAAGAAGTCAACTCAAGGACATCGTTATTACAGTATACTCAGAAGACGAATGAGGAACAAAGTGAATGCACTGCTTAATTAATGTTCGGCATGAGCGCATGCGATTACACGTAGTTTCCGAATCCACTATGCAAACGTTCATACTTCCTTCCAGACCAGCCTACGAGCGTGGTAATCCCGCCCTTATCGCGCTATGCACGTAACTAAATATCCAGGCCTTTTTAGTTTCTTCGACAGAGTTTGTAGTTCTTCTTTCCTTTTTATTTGAGGACACGCTTTCCCTTCAGATTTACTTTTACGTTATTTCTGTTTACCGTGCGCGTACAGTATATGTCCGGGGCAGCGACGTTGCGCAAGCTGACTTCCGCCGGCATTCCTGCTCGCTTTCCTTCTTCCTCGCACCTCGCCTCGCAGGCGCAGCCGAGTTGAACACTCAAGTTTTATGGCGTTCGTGACGGACAGCGTTTGCGCGCTGCGCCGAACGCACAACGCCGACCTGCCACACCGAGCCGTTCGGCCGAGTGTCTGTCGCCTTGCCGAAAGGGAGCGGACCGTGTGCCCAAAGGCGGAAGTGGGGGCCACGAGCCCACTTTTCTTGTTCCGCTCTTCCTAGAAATGCAAACGCTCGCTCCCTCAATTGGTTCGAGGAGACTGCAGCAATCCCGTAAGCCTGAGACGCCTAGAACAAGGCAGCTTTATTTTATCGTGTACTTTATTTTATCGGCAGCTTTATTTTATCGTGTACTTTACTTTATCGGCAGCTTTATTTTATCTGCTCTACCCTTGTCTTTACTCGGGCTCAGCTTCTCGGAGCAATGCAGTGTGACTTCGACGAAGACAGGAGGTATAGATAAAGAGAGACGAGCGCAAACTAACAACTCTGCGTCTATCTGTGTCTGCTGTAGTCTTCAAAGTGGCGCTGCATTTCTCCGAGTATGAACCAACTCGCTCAAGTCAAGGTATAGCTGCAGTCCCTCGTTCCGCCTCACTGTCAGGGTCGTAGAAAAAAAAATTTTTTTTGCGGATTGGAGGGGGGGTGGGGTGGGGGGGGTTCCGCCAGTCTTTATGTATGTTCGTGTGTGTGTTTGAATATAGGCCTGTATACATAAACATGCAAAATTAAAGAATTCCGGGCGGAGGGGGAGCGAGGAAAGGTTGAACCCCCCCCCCCCCCCTCCCGGCTACGCCATTGCTCAGTGTGGCGGCTGTGAATGGCAAATCTGTAGAGAGAGAGAGAAAAATAAATGAAAAGGAAAACGCAGGGATGTTAACCTGGTACAAGTAACCGGTTTTCTACCCTGCACAGGGGTGGGGAAACAGGGGCGAAACCATGCGGTTTGACAAAAGCGGTGCCGCCAACTTGAAAGAAAATAGGCATTTTCAAGTTTGGGACGTGAGAGACCTCATGTAGCATGCCACGGCTTGTGGCGAGCGTAACTTAATTGTGGATCAGTGTTTGCTGGAATGAAACAAACTGGTGTGACTGTAACGCAGGTACCAGCGGAAATTGTGATGGATCCGGATATTTATATTAGGGCATCAGACAAGTCGAATTTATTCATTGAATCGCTCTCACGGGATCAATGAAATAAAATGCCCGTAAGACCAGTGCTCTACCTATTTTTATTCTGCGTTGTGAGCAATGACATACTGCGGGTGATTACACACAAAGTTTAGGAATCTACGGCACGTCCCCGGTATAAATACTTCGCTTTACGAATGTCCATGATTCCTCAGCCATAAGACCGTCGACGAAGACATACAATAGCCCGCCCACAAATTTCATATTCTTTAGAATTTAGCGAAAGTCTATGCTGAAACATTAAGACTATGCAAAGACTCGCGTTACATGTAAGTGTTTCAAGCTATGGATATGTTTTACCGGTACTTATATTCGCCGTGAGGGGGGAGACAGAAAATTAGGTGGGTAGATGAGATTAAGAAGTTTGCAGGTATAACGTGGCAGCAGAAAGCACAGGACCGGGTTGATTGGCGAAACATGGGAGAGGCCTTTGCCCTGCAGTGGGCGTAGACAGGATGATGATGATGATGATGATGATTATGATGATTATGATGATGATGATGATGATATTCGCCGTAGTCAGCGTACCAAACTGTTGATGGAGGGCCGACACTTCTGTGGTTCTGGGACGATGCCGGTCAGCCTGATTTCACGGCTCCTGCATGGCCATGAGGCACTGACGTTTTCGTTCTGAGGCTAACTTATTCTTTTGCCTTTTTCAGCCTTTGAGAGCCTCATACACCGCTCTCTTTCCTATTCGCCGCTGAATTTCTTTCGTGGAGCCGCCAATTTTGTCTGTTCTTGGTACTAGAAGAAAACATTACGTTTTAAAACACCTATTACACCGTTATTTTTCTGAATAGCCTGTTGTTCACTACTAGCGAAGATAAATAATAAAATTAAAAATTGAAATTGTCTTTAAAAAAAGCGCAAAAACCCGGTTTTGCTTCAGCAAGGTACCATCGCTTGGTATGGCTCTGCTTCAGCTCAGGCCGCGAATTTTTTTATTCCCGCTTGTAATATGCACTGATCCTTCGCAGGCGTACAGAGGCTTTGGTTGTTATATACTCGATGCTCGAATATA
Organism: Rhipicephalus appendiculatus; assembly: GCA_030522465.1. NCBI lineage: Eukaryota > Metazoa > Arthropoda > Arachnida > Ixodida > Ixodidae > Rhipicephalus > Rhipicephalus appendiculatus. The sequence goes on along the minus strand of JALIZH010012174.1, from coordinate 524,188 downwards.
AATCTTCACACCAGTACATCGTCCGCTTTACGTTATGCAAAATGACCGCTATAGAAGCACAAGTCAGACGCATAAAAATGGAGATCGTCGTCTTTACTGCCCCCATTTCGGGCTACTAGGTCAGCGTTGCGCTCTGAGCAGCAAACAGAAACGCGATGAATATAAATGCTGACCACGACAGTTCATGGTGTTAATCCTATGCGATCGTAAATGCCAAGACGAAGACTTCTGCGCCTGCATTGTCAACAGACTGCGCAGTTAATATCCAGACTTATTTTTTTGGGTAAAAAGGTTGTTTTAGAATTGGGTGCGCAAAGCTTTGCGTTAGCGTTCGTCGCCACTGCGCATGCGTTATACGCTATCTTTCCGTACCCTATTATAAAACTGGCCACTGCGCACGCGTCGCACGCCATCCATCTGCGTACTCACGTTAAGTGACGGAAATAGCATGCGTACCCAACTAACGCTATCTTTGCGTACCCTATTCTAAAAACTGCCTAAACAGCAATAGACGCAGATGTGAGAGAATAGACAGATTAAGTTTGGAAGATACAAAAGCTCAAAGACAGTAATTAATCACAGTTAAGAGAGCAGGAGCGCACAAACAGAAAAAACAAGAGAGAATGAGGGCAGGCATCAATCGTTATAAAATACCGTGTAAAAACAGTAAAACGAGAGCACTACTAATGAAAAGCTAAGTATTTTGGTGTAGGTCAACGAAATAGCAGTGTCCGATGTGTTTAGCTCCTACCAGCGTCTGCAACGGACACACGTCATCTAGTTTTAGATGCTCCCTGCGACAAAGACATTTCACGGAATGGTACTAAGTGGGTGCGAATTTGATAAGTAAGCAACGATTGTGATTTCAACACTTCATAATGCATTGTTTCTTGTTTCAGTATCTGCAAGAAAAGCGGGGCTCTTAACTCTCACAAGCTCAGGTTTGTCGCACAAACCACTGAGAAATGAGATACAAGATACTGGGAAAGAACTGAAGTCAGACTGGATATGAATATGCTGAATATAATGCTCAATAGCCTGGCGAACAAGGAGTTCATGATCGGCAACCAACCATTGGAGTACGCACAAGATTGTGTATAACTAGGTAATTTACTAATATGGCAGCCTATACTTACGAAGAGGAAAGTTATAGAAGAATAAGGATGAGCAGGAGCGCATTCAGCGGGCATTGCAAAATCATGACAAGCAATTTGTCGCTTTTCCGAAAGCGAAAAGCGTACAGTCATTATGCAGGGTGTCCCAAATGTCACGCAGCACTATCTTTAATAAGAGGATCGTCGTTACGGAAAGCACACCTAGTGCTTATTGTTCCCAGTATACTGTAGTAGCCAGTCCTTATTTTTTCGTTAATGAGGTTGTGTTAATTAGTCCTCATTATGTTTCTTACTCGACAAGTACTCACCTAATCATTAAATTGTCAATGAGGCATATGTAGGTAGGTTCAAATGACATCTAATTACGCTAGTTTCAACAACGCAGTAATTGCGAGCTCGCTTTTTTTGGCTAATAAAGAAAGCACGCGAAATTTGAAAAATGACACGTAACTAGACTGCAGTGCACATAAGGAAGCAGCGCCCTCAAACAGCATCACTGTGATGTAGCAAGTCAAGACTACACTCCCACATTTTGCGGGTTGGAGCGTAGTCGCGTGTCATTTTTCATATTTC
>JALIZH010012174.1:445000-517500 GCA_030522465.1 Rhipicephalus appendiculatus | reverse complement strand
CTATTATATGTCGTGATGTCGAAAGGGACGAGTTATTGCTGACAACCTGCAAGCCCGAAAGGGACGGGAAGCAGAGATGTAGTACTTGCACAAATCAAGCGTATATTTGATCTATAGCGCTAACTCAATACATCATGCCAACTAAATGAAAAAAAAAGAAACAGGCAAGGCGTGCTTTCTTACGAGGCCTACTCTGCGGGTCATCAAGTGTAAAAGGCTTTTCCCTTATGGCAGCTATTTGTAGGTTCCCTTCAAATCAGTTTGTCGGGCCTTTAGAGTGCTGTATCTCAAGCCTGTTCAACAGAGATACGCCGCACCCCTACTATCGTGATGCCACGCGCCCTCGTACACTGATAATGCCAAGAAGTTCGTGCGTGTCAAATAACAAAAGTAGCGGATTCACTTTTACTATTTCTTTACAGTCATGTAGTTCTTTGACAATAACAATCCTAACTGCTAATTGCCCGAAACAAAATAGGAAATTTTTTTCGAAATGAGGTATGGCCAACAATTCAAGTGATCGCGTTTCGCCGACCATGGTTGTCATTTATGCTTATCTCCGCGCCAATTTCTTTGTACCAGAAATATGCACCAATAGGGAACCCAAGCTCAAGTTTGGGCGCGACGCTCGCGCAGCCGAGCTGGCTGTGCGTTACTGGGAATAAACGCTGCCGGCGAAGGCGGTTTGTCGCTAGATTTGGCATCGGCGGCGGCAAGGATAGGTGCGCGCATGCTCTCCTTTCGCCCCGGTGCACAGCTAGTTAACAATAAGTTACACTGTGACGCACCACATATGCAATCCGAGAGCTCTGCGCGTGCGCGGAAGCGGGGGCGGCAGTGTTGTTGCGAAAGAACACGCTGAAGATATATTCCCAGTTGCGATAAGAGCAGTGGCGCCGCTCGACGTTGCTTTCGAAGCCTATAGTAGTAGTAGTAGTAGTAGTAGTAGTAGTAGTAGTAGTAGTAGCAGTAGTAGTAGTAGTAGTTGCAGCAACAGTAGTAGTAGTAGTAGTAGTAGTAGTAGTAGTAGTAGTAGCAGTAGTAGTAGTAGTAGTTGCAGCAACAGTAGTAGTAGTAGTAGTAGTAGTAGTAGTAGTAGTAGCAGTAGTAGTAGTAGTAGTTGCAGCAACAGTAGTAGTAGTAGTAGTAGTAGTAGTAGCAGTAGTAGTAGTAGTAGTTGCAGCAACAGTAGTAGTAGTAGTAGTAGTAGTAGTAGTAGTAGTAGTAGTAGTAGTAGTAGCAGTAGTAGTAGTAGTAGTTGCAGCAACAGTAGTAGTAGTAGTAGTAGTAGTAGTAGTAGCAGTAGTAGTAGTAGTAGTAGTAGTAGTAGTTGCAGCAGCAACAGTAGTAGTAGTAAATATAGCAAGCATGTTAGACAAAATTACGGACGGAGGTGACCTGGATAGACGCAGTAAAATCAACAATCATGGTACATAATGGACTGGCGCTTACAAATAGCGATTGTTCAACTGTATACGGCCATACTTTGGTCAAGCCGACCACCAATCCGAAACGGCCTTGAAGCCTGTTTGCAGTCAATCACCACATCACCACCAAACGCCGAGTAAGAAATGGTCAACCTATTATGATAGAATCTATGCAAACACGCGACATGGCCACACCAGTCACGCATCACCGCTCTTCGTTTGTATAGGAAACAGTAAGGCATTGCTTACATATGCAGCAGAAATAAAAAACAAAACAATGAAACAACAAGTGGCGTAAGCTGAAACACCTTGAAATAAGGAACCAGGAAGCTGTCTTGCGTAAGAGATTAAACAACCAGAGAACGTGATATACAACGACACAGGAAGCTCACCAAGAGGGGGGGTAGTGGTACGTTCTTCTAAAGAAAGAAGAAGCTAGGAATGTGTGAAAGAAGGGTACGGAAGAAACGCCTTAAGAGACTTTTTTTTAAAAAATGAAGAGGAAAACACAAGAATAAGGATAGAAACTTCGTGGAGCGATGAAATGGTTCAAGGAATAGCTGTCAACGCACGTGATAAGAATGAGCAGAAGAAGCAAACCCAGAAATCTTTGATTTAAGAGCAACGCTCATCGATCATGCTATACTTTTCTTCCAGTTGTTATTTTTTGTGTGCCTGGGAGGAACCGAAACAAAAAAAACACGTACAGCCCCAAAGATTTATATCTGACACATATATCGCGCAACGTGCCCTGGGGAAAATTTCGTTAAAAAAAATGTTTGTGGTGATTGAATATGAATTAACTAGAAGGTACATCTCTTTGTACATAGTATAAGTTATATCCATGCTTGCTTGTTTGCCGCTTGTAAGTGAGGTCTTTTTTTTTTTTTTCGAAAAGATTCTGAAATATGGCGGTGACGCCGGCCTGTCAGCGTACCGCTCGTGCTCTTTCGCACATAGGTGCATGAATGCGCCATGTATAAAATGTCAGAGGGATCCGGGAGACAGTCTGACGGCGGCCAGCGATATTATTGTTAGTTACTGTTGGTGCCCGTGTGACGGCCGTACGCCAAGCTCGCTCCATCTCTCTCTTTTTACATTCCTAACGGGACATTTTTAAAAGAAAGTTATCACGTCTGTGCTGAAAAGTAAGTGCCGTATAAATTTGTACGTAAGTTCGTACAAGCAGAGACGCATGAAAGATTTAGCAACTATGAAGCACACTGGCTATGCACGAGATGTGCCGGTTGACTGCTGAAGGCTCAGTCGGTGCTTCTTGTAGGATTTATTGGGAGAGGTGTGCTTGAATCAAGAGATAAGGCGCGTAATTTTAAATCACGACTTGTACGCCAATGAGTTTTTGTTAAAATTTCGAGGGGGGAGAGATGTAGGAGAAATGCAGGCTTTAACGAGAAATTGCACATGCCAGCATAACAGATCAACCAGGTACCTTGGTCACAGTTACGGCATGTACAGTGATCCAACAGACATACCAACAGTGCCCACATCCACAAACATGCACGTACACAAGCAATTCACAGTGCGTTACGGCCTGCAGCTCTATTCTGTTCTACCTCGCTTGCTGTGGAGCGATTGAGATTTGCATCACCTCGGCATCTCCATAGCGCTAAGTTCTGCAGCTCCGAAAAAAAAAAAAAAAGAAGAGAGAATGGTTACCCAAAAGAAAAAAATCGGCAGATCCCACGCGTTGTGGAAACAGGTTTCATGCGAAGCCTTCGGAGAGTAAATGTCTACGCTGCATTTTTTTTTTTTTTTTTGCGTTGAGCCAAGCGTTACGAGGTGGATTGAGCTTTTTTATAAGTGTAGTAGTTGTGAGCAAATCGTGGGTTTACCAGGAACGTCAACAACACTGGTGTTTAAAGGGTAACTTATGCTCTCAGTTAACGACAGCACTCACGTTAGACCACCGACGTCAGTATTACCGAAACGAAGTACACTTTACGGCGCCATGATGTGACTATCATGCGTAACTTTCGTTAGCGTATTCCTGCGGGGTCTAGCAACATTTTAATATAGCTGGCTGAATCAAGTAATACAAATGTAATGTTTATTACACTACTATAAAAGCGGAGCCAATCACTGGAACCAAAATTGGCGTTAACCCCACATGACGCCTGTATCACGGGAGTACGTGTGCAATGTTTATTGTTTTGTTATAAAATTAGATCGCCAGCACAGAAACCACAATCGACGATCGTGTCACCGACATTAAGCCTGCATAGGGCCTTTTTCCAAACCAGTTTCAAGACCTGGAGTAGCTGTGTGGTGGAAAACCTGATTGCCGCGCAGAATGCTTGGGTACCGCTCCTGCTGGGATCCTGATTTTTGTTGTTCGCATTCGTCGGGTCAGTGCTGCCGATGTCGGTTTTTCTTAACGCTCGCGCATTTATATTATCAATAGATGTAATCTGCCAATCACCGGTGGCACATTCCCGCATATCGCGGCCCGTGGTATACGGGTATGTGCCACACGTCTCTGAAGAAAATGTTTGACGACGTACGCGACAGGATTTTCACGTTAATCCTGTCATAACCAGACAGCCATATTCTTCAGGCCCTTTTAACCTCCCATACCAATTTTGGTCTACACCCCATCTATCTATCTATCTATCTATCTATCTATCTATCTATCTATCTATCTATCTATCTATCTATCTATCTATCTATCTATCTATCTATCTATCTATCTATCTATCTATCTATCTATCTATCTATCTATCCATCTATCTATCTATCTATCTATCTATCTATCTATCTATCTATCTATCTATCTATCTATCTATCTATCTATCTATCTATCTATCTATCTATCTATCTATCTATACTTCCTCTATACAGACATCTACTATTACGCAAACGAGGCAATGCTAGGCAAGTAACTGTATTGGGGCTACCAAGCAAAGCTAATAAACACTCATTTCAAGCAGGATATTATATGTCCAAATGCAGTGGACATCAGTGAGCTGCATTTACAAGGCTCTTCGAACGTAAACTTTTTGTCATGGGTTTTCCGTCTTTGCTTATGTTTTGTCCAGCGTCAGAAGTGGCTAGAATTTTGTATTGGGAACAATTCTTAAGTAAGAGGCATTTGTGAATACTGCTCCAAATGTGCAGCTGCGCTCGTTTTTGACACTCTTCCTCGACGAAGACCATGAAATCGTTTCAACGCCGTATGTTACTTCCTGGTTCAAGCTCAGCGAGGTGCAAGAAACGAGATCTAGCTTTATTTTAATAATTCGCGATCGGATGTTTGGAACGATGCGGGTAGTATTCATAGCGCAAATTACTGCACACGAGATGTTCAGTCGAGTGCATTCGATTTCGTGCTGCAACTTGCTCCGCGGGGTCTCCAAATGTGCGTTAACTGATTACCATATCGTTTCGCTTGCGAAATACGACAGATGAATGCACGTAAAGAACATAGCTCAGCATAATGTATAAAGTGGGAGCTCCACATAGCTAACACATTTCTCAGACGAATTCGGATTCTCACCGAGGAATTCGTTTGGTCTCTTTTTCTCTCCTTTTTTTTTTTCCTTTAGATGGGCCAGTATGGGCTTGAGCCGTTTCTTCCTTATCAAAGCATCTCATTGATGAGAAGTCGTCGAACATGCATGAATGTCGCTGGAGTCAAACGTTTCAACAGGGAGAGCTGTCTTCATTAGGACTATATTTAAGAATTCTGTGGTTACATCTCGTGTCCCAAAGGTGCTGGCCAATCCTGGAAGGATTGCCCGCGAACCGGCAGAGACCAAGTGGTACATACCTAATTTCTAAATGAAGAAAAGTAAAGTAAATGAACGGGTGACTTGAACGTAATGCGCTATTCGAGTATGTATGAGAATACGTGATGCGACGATGATAATAACCCAAATTCCATACATTACCGCACGCATACATAAGCACGAGACGTACACGCGTTTATATCGAAGCGGACTAAAATGGCTTTATTCCCGCACGGCTACCCCGAGACTGGAGGTTCAACGAATCCGCAGTAAGGAAAATATTATTACAGTAGCGTAGTCAATTCCCTGCGCCTGCGCAACACATGCACAGGTAAGTGTCCTCCAAGAAGCGTCGCATTGTCGTCGCGCTACGCCTGCTCCCGCCCGACGTCGTTTACCGTGAGATCGATGGGCGATGATGATTAAAGGAAAGAAAAAGAAAAAGGTCGCCATCGCCCGACTGCCCGCATCACGGGCTCAGACTATGCGTGTGTGTGTGTGCACAGGGAACGAGCGGCATGCGTGCACAGGTGTGCCACGCAACGGTGATCCCAGTGATCCCCCCCCACACACACCGGTGGCGTCCCGTGACGAGTCCGAGGACGATCGACGGAGCAGGCGAACGCCGCACTGAAGAGCTGAGGCAAGGTCGAATCGCGCCCGCGCCCTTGATCGCTCCGCTGGCCTGAGACAAAAGCAAAACAAAAACATTGCGAATACAGGCGCTCGGTCTCTACGTTGCCCATTGAGAGATGCTCCTGTAATATACCCGAGTGAACAGAGCCGCTCAATGCATTCAGTCGTAGCAAGTATAAAGGTGCGCCTTTTTTTTTTTTTCCCCTTCCTGGCTCGGTCGCTATTGGTTTCCCGCACGCGAACCTTCAGAGAGGATGGGTAAGAGACACAGTATCTGCTGAGCTCTGAGGTTTCCTTTCCTGGAGAAAAAGAAGGGAAAGTTATACCCCGATAGCAGCCACTTGAAAAATACAAAACAAAATAATACTAAAAAAATATAAAAATAAAAAAAAGAAAGCGGGAACTAAAGCTGCAGTTTGCCCAGTTGAGGGTGCTACGTCGAGCAAAAGCACACTTTGAGTCGAATGAACGCCTTGGGGAATCATTCTTAGCCTTATCGCTATGCAGGTTGAACCACCGTCCCTATTCATCTCCGTGCCCGAAATCTTACAGAGTTCGCTAAAAGCTTCACAGCGCTGAAATGAACAAAGCAGAAGCAGTGACTGAGAAGGAAGTGACGCGTATCTCACACGAAGTGCCACGAGAACCTGAACTAAGCGTACCTGCCAATGAATAAGCATCGAAAGCTGAATCTTGCCTCGGAATGAATGAGTACAACAAAGAGATACGGTATGTAATAGTTGAGAATATCTCTATTGCACCACACACACCACCGTGACTACAGAGAGCCTGCAATGCACGTGTAAACTCGTGTAAGAGAATGAGCAGCACGACAAAGTCAGCAAATTACGTTTTCGACGCCTTCTGATAGGTAAGTAACAATATAAAATCAAAACGTGACGGCAAGCACTCTAAAGAAAGCGAGAGCAGTGTTTTGTACGGACTCTTCTTTTACATTCTTCCAGCTTCCCACAAATATTGCGCGTGAATCTGTACTCACGTTATTGACCGGCTCACCAAATGCATGGATAATAAGAAACCAATGGAATTGCGGCAAATTAATTCTTACGAAGCACGCTTCCGACTGTACGAATAATAAGAGGCATGTGTTTCTCATTCCCCCCCTCCCCCCCCCCCCTTCTTCATCTGAAGGTGAGTCGCGATTAAGCGGGACTACCTGTACCCTAAGTGAGACCCACATCAGTCCATCGTCTCGCAGTAGCGGTCACAGCTCCTTGCGTCGCCTGCGACCGTTATGGGGGGACAAGTTCCAGCCGAGTAAGCGATATCTCTTTGGAGTGTTCGGTTAAAGTGTTCGGTTAAAGAAGCTACAAACGACTTCGCGCTTCGTAACTCTCTGTACGTACGATACCGGGTGGCACGTCAACAGTATAAAGCGACCTTCACATGCGGCTGTAAGGTGCTTCGTACGTCGCGATACATCCTCTCTCTCTGAACGCGTGCTCCGCTCTCGTTGAAGAATATGATTGAAGGATTCCACTGCGTAAGTGCGCCCTTGAGGTGCTCCACTGGCCCGCAACTCAAACACTGCTGCATGCACACTACCGGTCGCCACGTGAACGACGGAGGCCCCCCGAACGACAAGCTCGGGCGTGACGTGTACACCGGGCGCTTCATTTCACCTTCACTGTCTGCGCATTGCTGCCCTCGTGAGCGCTGTTCCGGGGCGCGTCGCATCGAACGTGTCTTGTCATTCATCGGCTCGCGCTTGACTAGTTTTCAAGGACAGAGAATTCACTTTCATTGCGGTTTGTGAGGCGTGGCGGATGTATACCGCACATTTCGAGGAGTTAATTGTTCCGCACTGCGACCATCAACGTGGCATTATACGTGTAACTAGTGGAGCTACACGCAAGACCATCATCACCTTCTTCATAAAGTGCTGTCGCCATGGGCTACCTGTGGACTAATGACCCACGCCATAGATTCCTGGTGGACCGCATTCAGCATATAAAACGCTTATTTCGTTTACACGAGCTGAACTCCTTTTTGGCCGCTAGGAAAACTTCCAGATGAATTTTAAAAAAACTGTACCGCGTAAGGCGCGCTGACAGTGACAAGGCAGCTGGCAAGCGCTACCTAATTAAGTAACATGCAACAATCCATGCTATAGTAAAAAGCGTGATAAGCGAAAACAGTACTTCATTACTCGCAGCACAAGCTTCATCCATGACTATTCACATCAGCGGTCCGTTAATGGCTGCTTGCGTCACACCATAAATATCGCTGCAGATTGACGTTGTAAAATTTATATGGCGCGAGGGTTAAGCTGGCAAGATGAAACACGTATCCTCGAGATGACGCTTGACGTAGCTTACATGAATTACTTTAAGTATGAAAATACGACAGTCAGGCTTTCCAGCGCGCTCAACAAGTATTACTAGGCAAGACCTAAAACACGTCCTGCCTGATTGTCATCGCTACTAATCATAACGACAGATTCTCAAGACAGCAGTGCGTTAGCAACGCGGCTCCACCTCGGAGATACGGGACTTCCTCGGTGCGAGGCGAAGTGTACCGCTTGTGCGCTACGCAACACGAAAGCGTTGTTGGTGTTTGTAATGACAACACACCTTAACTAAACAGTACGAACTACTACTTTGTATACATATGTGTATGTGTGACTGTACGCGTTATTTGTATGTATATGTGATCATACCATAGCCTATCACTCGACCCCTGGAGTAGCAAGCCAGGCGACAAACCAGATCTATCTATCTATCTATCTATCTATCTATCTATCTATCTATCTATCTATCTATCTATCTATCTATCTATCTATCTATCTATCTATCTATCTATCTATCTATCTATCTATCTATCTATCTATCTATCTATCTATCTATCTATCTATCTATCTATCTATCTATCTATCTATCTATCTATCTATCTGGCAAGCTGTAATGTTCTATGATCTTGCCTTAAAACGAAGTGAAAAATAAGACGAAATGAACATACCTATGAGGTAAGTGATGAGTGGGTGTACGTGAATGACGGCCAACTGTATTCTAATTGGGTAGAAATGACGGCCGTCACTTTCACTGCGTCACTTTTCGATCATAATTATGGCTCACGCTGTGCTTCATGGCTTCTGCGACGTTCTTGCCAGTGTATGGCGTGTCTGCCGCTATATAGAGGAGAAAAGCGATTTTGTTATGGCGTGATCGAGCGGACTATACAACGCCGTTCATGAGCCACTTTCACTTCGTGCGTCCTTCCTTTATTTCTTTTTTTTTTTTTTTTTTAGTTTTGGAAGTGGCGTTCAACTTCCACCCTTATCAAAGCCTTTCGCATGGTGCTTTATAAACCTCCCCGTTCTTCAACGTTTCGAAGAGAAGCCGTTTGCGACCCGCAAGAAGTGTTCGCGACTCCCTGAGCTGATCTCTTTTTCGCGTGACTGTTCCTCGACTATACAGCAAAAGATCCGCTGCTCTGCCGCCTTCAGTACAGTACGATATAGAAAATAGTTCGGTGTGTTTTTCTGTGTTTTTCTGATTTTTTTTTTTTTTCGTACAGCGACCGGTAAGGGTTTGGGTTTAGAGGTATACTTTTTTTTTTTTTTCAAGGATCTTCTGCAGCGAAGTGCTGTTTGCATTTCCAAACGTTTTCTTGAGACTTACGTCTCTGTTTTCTTCGATTTTTCCTCGCATCGTTCATTTATTATGATACCTCGCGCTTCTTTTTCTTTTTTCACTTGATTATTGTAACGCTTGACGCTGCGGCAGTTTCGTGCTCTCCAGAAAAAAAACGTTTTTTTTTTTTTTTTTTCGCGAAGCATGCCACGTATAGAAGATTTATTTTGAACTTGTTCTTTTCTTCTGAGGTCATTCAGAAGGAATCGCATTTCAGCTGGATCTATGATGCGGCATCCCACGCACTTTAAGAGCCCAGGCGACAAACTCGAAACGCGTTTTATTTGGAAGTGATGTTGCCATTGGGCGTCCGCCTTCGCCATCCGTATGTCCAACAGCACAATCGGCTCGACTCCGCTGTCTCTTATAAAGGAGCATTATCGTGAGAATATTTCGGACGAACCCACGAACTTCGTATTCACAAAAGCTTTTGCACGACACTTGCGCGTAAGAGCGAATTCCAAGCAATGCTGATGCGTGGAATATTAGAAGGTGGTCGGGGCTAGTGAGAAGGATATTTGCGATCGAAAAACTTCTTTTTTTTTTTACCGATTCGTCCGCGGGTTCTTGCACTCCAGTGTCACATGTGTGTGTTCAGAGTCCCTACATGTGACCAAGGTCGACGCCGCAATGTTCACTATATTCCGTCATGTCGGGAGCAATCGCGACTTTGTTTACGTGACCTACGCAAGGGTAAATCATCGTGACGTCTTGCTCTTTGACGTTGCTAAACGAAAAATTCCATTAGAGTGGACATCGCTTAGCATAAGGCAGTTTTTGATGGACAGTTGGAGTTTGGCAGCCTACGATCTGGGACGTGCGCTCGGAGAGACATGTATGGAAAAACACAGCACGCAATTCTCATACGAGCCCAGCTATAACCATATGGAATGGCTGGATGGATTCCCCTTCGAAGGAAGCTGATACGCCGGACGTGAGCATTGTTATGAGGGTCATGGCCTCCCGCATTACGAAAGCGGTGCCGCTGTCCCCCTGCTATGTACGTGGGCACAGCCAGGCGCTCCGTGCCTGTTCCCAATGACCTTGACTGGATCCGACAGAATTTGCGTTATAGTGTATACTTACGACGATCGGCACAGCAAGTATATACCGCATGCAACACTCGCGTCTGGCTGCAGAGAGAATTGCAAACCATCAGGAGTCTTCTCTCGAAGCTGCAACACTGAATGGCTGACTGCGGGAAACAATTGCCATGCGGAGTCTCGCATTAGAATAGAGACGCCGATTGGGAGTGGCAATGCTCGAGTAAGTGTCTCGCGGAGTTCGCTATAGGCAGTAGCAGCAGACCGGGCACGTTGGCGGCTCGCGATCTGCGCGCTCACTGAGGCACGGTCGACATGGCGGGCACGTTGTCCGCTGCTCGTAAATAGAAGATTAGAAGCCCGTACGGCCCCTCGTGCTTGGTGTGAAACCATTTCGCTCGCTTCTGTCGACACGTACGTATGGAGTGCTTGCTGCACGGTGGTGGCGCGCGCATACTGAGAAACCGTAAAGCCGTGAGAAGAGGCGCGACACTGAAGCCCGAGAGTTTCGTCCCGTTAGCCCATTCCTTTCACGAGCGTATACACACGGCACATTATACATAGAACATGTGCGCTTGTGTGTTGTGTTGCTCAAACCTATAATCCAGGAGCGTTAGTCGACATTTCGCCTTCCGTAACGGCTGGTGATCTGAGAGTGAAGCAATAAAGACAGAAGCATGGAGAGCATATTCCTCTGAGACATATTCTGGGCCTTTGTGGGACTCTACGGTGCAGCTTATGGACACAACGGGTGTGCAGGCAAACGAGCCATCGAAGTCCCAAGTGCATGGCTGCTTATCAGCGTAGTGGTACGTGCTGCAAAAAAGTAGAAGCCGTTTGAAAGTCTCATGCGTATACGCTGACTAAAAGACAGAAGTGGCACAACCACGCATTAACATTCTAGGCGCCGGCTTTGGCAGGAGTCGTTCTCGCTCATTCAGTACGCCGCAGTGAGAACTAAGCCGTGGTATAGTTCATGTGTGGTTAGGGAAGCTTATACACGAATGGATTCTGTGTGTCACGGATGCATAGCGCTCTAATAAAGCCCCATTCTTGCCACTTTCGAAACATCGACGTAGTGCACAGCCCACTTCGGTCAAATGGATATAGCTTTCATACCAAGTGGCGGCAGTGACGCGCTCAAGAAACGGCATCGCTTACTTGTGCCATCTGTACATACAGTTACATTGAATGCAGAGCACGTGTCAAATACAACGTTGCAAACAGTCAGAACCTCGCGTATATAATAATTATAGCGCCCTTGCGCGTTATACTACCGGAGTCGCTACGTTTCGCGAACGAAAGAATATGCTGTTCTTATTTGCACACGTTCATTACCTCGACTCAACTGTGCGGATAATTAGATAGTTTGTTCGTAGAAATATTTATCGTTTAAATGTGACTCCATGCTCTTTCAAAGAAAACAAAAAATCCTGCCCATGGTTAACCAAGATGGTTAACCGGTGAAGCTGAAACGAGCAGCTCCGGTATTTATCACTGGACTTGATCCCCACGGTTCTTTGAAGTCTTTCGCATTTATTAGTCACATCTGTCCGGAAATCTTAATTGGTGTTTGCCGCCCGTGGGTTTCCTCCTTAATTTTTAGTGGACCAGTGGTGACTGGTGGAGCTTGCCCAATTTCTGTGGCCCATACGTTCCATAGGAATTCTTGCGCACATATAAGGAACGACGTTCGTTTTCGCCTGGTCAAATACAGCGTCGCTGAAAGAAAAAAAGAAGAGAAAAAAACAAAACAAAAAACAGACGGTTATTTTATCCTCGCTTAACTGTTTCTTTGTTGGCGTCCTTGTTTGTTTTACTGTGTCATGTCCGCTGTCACTGATGATGTTGTCTCAGAAGAAATTGCGCCTACGATGGCTTACCCCCGTATTCTAGAACGTTCCTTCACTCAACGCTTCGCCTTGACTTGAGAAAGTCGATGGGAGCGTCCTCTCTAGCCAGAACAAATCACTGCATATCATCGGTAATCTGCAGTGATCCTTGAGAAAGCGCAGCGTCATCTTCAGTTGAGCAGCGGCGCTGCGCTCAACTCGGTCAAGTGAAGGACGAAACTCGAGTCGAGGCTCGTTTGAGAATACGGGGGTTAAAGTCGAAAATAAAGGCAACCGGAAGCTGGTCAGGCAGCTGTTATCTAAGCGCCGCAGTATTTATTTATGTTGCCACAAGATTAATTATGCAATAGCCTAAAATATTCCGCCAATGCCTCATCATAATCATCCCAGCAGTGCCGTGAAACGCGTTAACCGCTTGAACTATGTTTCTAGCATAAGAGCCTTTCGTGTATACAGTGCCCTCAACATTGGGTTACCGTCATTTGAATGGAAGCAGAACACTGGTCAGCCAGAAGACGAGCTTCGGCTTGGCGCGTGATTCGAAAGCTGGAACTAGACAAGATTGAGCATGCTAATTCGCAGACTTCCAATTAACGCCCAAATAACACCGTAGCCTATTAAAGCCTGGGTAATACGCTTTGCCAAATGTTTTCACCGTAGCCACACTTTTTGAATGATCTTCACTGTTCCCGTGATACGCAGTCGATATAGGGCGCAATGTGCAGCACGCTCGTGCCTTGATCAGTTACATTCATTGGAATATCGGGATGTGAGTCGACAAGTCGGTGGTATGGTTAACAGCAGTGTTGTCGGTAACGCGTTACAAGTAACGCCGTTACCGGTAACGCGTTACTTTTTTCGGTAACTTAGTAACGTACTCGTTACAATTTCGGAACTGTAACGGGTAACGTACTTACGTTACCATTTTTCGGTAACGTGAGGCGTTACGTTACTCGTTACTTTTTCATCTTGTAGGTGCCATTTTCCCAGAGCTCGCCCCGGCGAATTTTTTTTGTCGCAGCGTCGGACTTCTTGCGGCCTGCCAGGCATGGACATAGAGAGCGCGGGCGAAATCGCTTTTGTTTGTGGGAATTTCGGGTACAAATTTCTTACGACGCGCCGACTCCATGTGGGAGGACTTGGGCCATCGCCACACAAAGCTTGAAGAAAGCCGTGGAATCCGCACTGAGAAACTGTATGGACATGCTTTTCGTGGAAGTCGATTGTAGCAGGTGGATTGCTGGCACCTGCGCATTTCCGTGCCCGAAAGACAGGCCGCCCGAAGGGAAAGCGCATGGGCTGGTATCAGGCCCGTAGCCAGAAATTTTTTTCGGGGGGGGGGGGGGGGGGGGCACCTGTTGAAAACCTTGAAAACCCCCTATTTTCATTATTTTTTCTCGCTAAAACACCCCCCCTTTATCCGAATTTCGGGGGGGGGGGGGGGGGCGGGCCCCTAGCCCACCCCCCCCTCCTGGCTACGGGCCTGGCTGATATACTCCATACCATGTGCTGATTGTGACGCTTGGTACGGGGGCAGCGAAGAACTTTCCCGGCAGGCTGCGGCAACATAAAAACGACGTCCTCAAGTTCGAATGTCAAAAGGTACACTCGCTGAGCATAGCTCGAACGACCACCGTATCGAATTTGACAAGCCCGCGTCGCCTACTATAATTGAACATTTTTGAAGCAGCGCAACGACGACACGGACGGAGAGAATAGAAGCACTTCTCCGTCCGTGTCGTCGTTGCGCGGCTTCAAAAATGTTCAAGTACAGTCACAAACTAGCCCAGCTTTCAATCCTTCTACAGTATAATCGCCTACTATAAGCGGCTTTTTGTGAAACCCTGGCCCATCCAGGAGTCGGCCGGTATCTTCAGCCGGTCTACAGGTGCGCTGCCGATCGAGAGGCTGCCTCAACGGAATTCTGCACATCATGGAGAAAAGGCGTGATCCCACGGCAGGAAAAAAAAAAAACCCCTTAAAAAGAATGCGAGTGGGACGCGAAGCGTCGAGTTTTTTCTTGTAATGCAAAAAAAAATTTTTTTTTACTCGCTACCTTGGTTGGCGTCTCTGTTTCAAAGCCCATCAATACCGCTTTCACACAAGCAGCCTTAACCGCGGTTAAGCTAAGTACGGTTACGGCTACAACAAGCCACACGGCAGACATAACCGCAGTTACTCTACTAACCACGGTTATCGCAAGCGGGCGATTCCACGAGAGATCGACACGGATCCGAAAATGGAAAATGAATATTTTAGATTTGATTGAGTATTTAATATTTTATGCACATACCACCCAGTAGCCGTAAAGTGAACTTAGCTTTCTTTTTAACTACACATTTAACTGCATAATTTACGGGTCAAGAAATATCGAACATATCAATGCAGAGGGACCAATTTCATTACCTGTCGTTCTGGAAAGTTCACAGCGATGTAACATGCAAATATTACCGTTACAAAGAGGACATTTTGTGCATCAAATGTATGTGCAACAAAGAGTAACGTTGTTTGAAACTTGTAGAGCGAAGGAAACTATTTTGGAAAAATGTCTAAATTTGCGACATTTTATTATACTTGCTACATAATAGTTGCACAAAGTTGATAAAATTTATCAACTTTGTTTTGAAAATAAATCTGGTTCTCTCTGCAACGGCAACTACGTTCTGTTCTGTTCTGTTGTAACTGTCTTGCTGTGGAGAGGTTGAGGTTCATATTACCTCGGCTACTCCATATCTATGAGTTCTGCAGCTAAAAAAAAAAAAAAAAAGAGAAAGTTACACAAAATGCACAATGAGCAACTACGTTTTTGGTTACTGAACTCTTGAGCGAGCAAGGCTAATCTTGAACACCCTCACATAAACGCCCGCAATTGTTTGCGGTAACTATGCAGATTTAAGTGACCAGAAATGTTTATGCACACATATATATTTCCGTGAGTTGGCTAGTAAAGCATCTTCTTTGCTACTACAAAATTTGAGCATCTATTCTGCTAGTACAAGCACGCCGTCAGAACGGGCCTTTCCGCGTAGGTAGTCTGCGCAAGCGCGCCGGCGTTGATACTGCACGCGTGACACTTTTTGATAGCCAAAACGCGACGACAGGTGCGCACCAAAGAACTTCTGGTGTCACAAACGTGCAAGTGCCCCCCACCCGGCCCCCCCCTCCTCCGGTCTCCAAGAAAAGGGCGCCAATGCAGGCCTCCGCGGTTGCCTACTAGCGCACGGCGAGCAATTTCGGATGCAAAGGGCCATTAGTTTCGATATGACGATATCCACTGGACGTGCTGTTCGGACCCGGAGTGAGGCAAATTACTTTAAATTTCTTGAGCGTTCAGTGATGCTATCTTTGCCGATAGCGCGGATGATCGAATCTCATGTTGTGTAAAATGTCACATTGAGAAAAATGGCTTCATCATGTACCACAGGGTCAGAAGCTATCACGTGTAACATTTGTAAGGTCCGCTACATTTGTACAAATAATTCTCGTTAAATGAGGATTTTGGGTATAATCCTTGTTTTGTTCGGATGTTTTATGTGAAACATAAATTTGAGATTTAAAAAATCCTTATTGTGGGTTCCTACAGCAAAGACAACTTGATTAAAATTTGTGATTGCGGAGTACCGGCGGAGGTAACGTCCGTTACTTTTTTCGGTAACGGTAACGGTAACGCGTTAACCTTTTTTTGGAGGTAACGCAGGTCGGTAACGCGTTCCTTTTTTGTTAGAGTAACGAGTAACGTATTTAGTTACTTTTTTTTAGGTAACGGATACAACACTGGTTAACAGGCAGTCCACATTCTGGTCCACCGTGCACGCGTATTAAAGTGGAACTGGCCCATTTACATTTTATACAGTATGTCCAAGCTAACGTGGGACAAGCCATTAAAACAGCTAAAGCAAACTCGTAGGAGCAACTCTGCAATAGTGGGCAAGCATGCATCAGTCGCAGCGCGTCAGAAAAACCTTCCTAGTGGTTCGTTTCGTGCAGGGTTTGCGCTATGAGCACAAGTCGTATAACGAACGTTACATTTCTTTGCTCTGGACATTGCACACGTGTTGTCTAGTGTGCGAGGTCGAAGTAAGGTATGTGTGCGGAGATTCTCAAGACGCTTGCTTGTACACTGCATGGTCATAAGGGTGCTTTGTATAACATGATCAGTCATGCGTCTGTGGCGCAATGGTCAGAGCATTGGGTTTCTGTTCTTCAGCCCCCGAGTTCAAATCAACACGTCGAGACATTTACCCATATATATATATATATATATATATATATATATATATATATATATATATATATATATATATATATATATATATATATATATATATATATATATATATATATATATATATATATATATATATATATATATGTAATACTTGGTAATCTCTAGTACCATTACGCACTACTTCCCCGCACGATATGATGACGCCTCCATCAATGGCAATAGCGTGTGAAGAAAAGAGCTGTTGACGCAATCCGTTACGTTACAGACTATGGGAAACACGCACGCTCTTCCACGGCAAGTATCCCTAGCAAGAGTCCAAGTTAAAATGGGGGCAGCTAAATATAATGATGCTCAGATGGTGGTTTCTAAGCAGTCGCCTTGCTAAAACAAAGTAACTTTCTTGTTAAGATTCACGAGATAACTTCTCGGAACTATCCACCCAAAAGTAGCGAATACTCGTATGTAATCAAGCTAACAGAAATGTGAAAGTACGCAGGCAATTCGAAAGCAACGCATTCAACGGTTGCCAGTTGACCGCATTTATCGGAGACCATTTTTTTTTTTTTTTTTGCGCGTTTCAAGGTTGTGACGCACAACACAAATTCAAAGAGAGTGCGCGCTTTTGGGCCTCACGTCGGTGACAGAAGCGCTCTCAATAAGTGCTTTAAAACCCCTAACTCTACTCGGTATGTGACTTTGCGGCCGCAGAAAAGTGATGAGGTGGTGCTGTAGCTTATAGCTTCTGCTGTGAGCTGGCGATGCGTAAATAGATGCGTGATGCTGGATATGCTACATTTCTGCACATGCGCTGGCTTAAAGCGACGCAGCCTTCTAACAATAATTGGTGGTGTTTGACGTCCCAAAACTATGATTTGATTATGAGGGACGCCGTAGTGGAGGGCTCCGGAAAGTTCGACCACCTGGGGTTCTTTAACGTGCACCTAAACGTAAGTACACGGGCCTCAAGCATTTTCGCCTCCATCGAAAATGCGGCCGCCGCGGCCGGGATTCGATCCCGCGACCTTCGGTTCAGCAGTCGAGCCCTGTAACCATGCACTAGACCCCCCGTGACGGGGTCTATAGGCAGCCTTCCAGTCGGCCATTTATAATAGCGTCAGTTCTTTGAGGTCGCTTTAGAGTAGGTCGCCGTCGTAAGCGCGAGAATCGTGTGCTTGCTCTCCCTTCATATTCTTGCTTATATTTCTGGTATTTTGAGGCTCAACATTGAAACAGAGTGAAAGACAAATTACTTTATTGAGGCCCTGAGGAGCGGCCTCTCAGCATCGCGGGTCGCTCCCACATTGAAAAGAGAGAAAAAAATAGTGCTGCAAGCGTGGCGAGTAGTAAACGTTTGAGAAAGGTCTTGAGACGCGACGCTCAGTAAGAATCAAGCTGAAGAAATCATCAAATTAATAATGTTCTACATAGCAAGTGAGAACGGGAAAGATTCCGCAGGAAGCTTGCTAACACAACGCACTTGGTGCAACACTTTTATCTTCTAGCTCTTTCACGCTTGAGTGTGTAAGTGGGTGTGCTTGTATGCGTCTGTGTGCGTGCATGCGTGCTTGCGACCACATACACACACACGCACCCTATGGGAGAAGTAATGCTCTTTCACCGTCAAATGCACAAAAAGAGAAACAGCTCACAGTCAAGGCAGAAACGCCACGTATCTATTTATTTCGAATGACAGTACAGCATAATAAATTAGTAGGCAACGTAAATACGCCCCAGAAATCGGCGCACTGCGGGCCAATATTGAGTTTTCCCCATGCATTTTCATCAGAAGTGTCCGTTACAGCTGTATAGCTGCGGCTCTCTTCAGGGGGCGTTACGTTTGTCTATATAACTCTGCTTTGTGTGTGTGTGTGTGTGTGTGTCTGTGTGTATGTGAGTGTGTGTGTGTGCGTGTGTGTGTGTGCGTGTGTGTGTGCGTGTGTGTGTGTGTGTGTGTGTGTGTGTGTGTGTGTGTGTGTGTGTGTGTGTGTGTGTGTGTGTGTGTGTGTGTGTGTGTGTGTGTGTGTGTGTGTGTGTGTGTGTGTGTGTGTGTGTGTGTGTGTGTGTGTGTGTGTGTGTGTGCGTGTGTGTGTGCGTGTGTGAGTGTGTGTGTGTGTGTGTGTGTGTGTGTGCGTGTGTGTGTGTGTGTGTGTGTGTGTGTGCGTGTGTGTGCGTGTGTGTGTGTGTGCGTGTGTGTGTGTGCGTGTGTGTGTGTGTGTGTGTGTGTGTGTGTGTGTCACAGTGCGCATACGAAGTGGTATACGAATGTTTTTGCGTAGCGTCTTCCATATGCTTGCCTAGCATCATCCATATGGCGTCGTCCATATTCATGTGAAAATGAAATGAAAGAGCGGTCGCCATTGCTTGGCGACGGCTACCCCTTTCTTGTGCAGCAAAATTAAGACATATTTAAATTGTGGCATTTTAATACCATGACATAATATCGAAATTCCCCATCGAAATATGGCCGCTGAGGCCGGCAGTCTCACCCGTGTCCGTGAGCTAGCAGCACCCCGGCGAGGGATTGTTTGGCGTCATGTAATAGGTTTGCCACGTCAACCACCTCCACCCGTTCAAGTCATTCAGGAGCTTGATGACAGGTCATTACTCTCATATTTTGCCTAAGTAGACCTTTCCAACTAACGTGACATAACGGCTGAAACGAGCATCAATAGCGCTACACATAAAAATAGAAAGCCCGAATTCTCTATCACAGTGGCGTTAACCGCAGCGGGAGAATCCCAATCTCTCCTCGAGCACCCTTTCTGCATCACAAACGAACGGGGAGACGGTTCTTCTAGCCCAGTGCAATTTCTTTTCTCACCGGGAATAGACACCGAGGAAATGCAAGCGGCAAGCATTTCATTTCTTGCTCGTGTTCAAACAGGTGTTGCTCCTTTGCTTCCGAAGCTTCAGATAGCCCAGGTGCTCTTTAGTTTTTGATTAAATTTCTGGTTGTGCGTGCGTGCTTCTGCTCGAATATATTTTCAAGCTTTATTTATTCCCTTCTTTAGTTGTTAGCAATATTTCTTTATTTTCGTATGGAAACCTTTTTGTATCGACAACTCTGCAGTCTTATGTGAAGGCAATCAAATGCCGCAGACCTTTCCCACAGGAACTCCAGCAGCTGCTTTTCTGGCGGTAACGAAATATCGGAAACGGCACAGGCTCGGCCGATACACGCGGCAGCGTATAGTAAGAGTCGCGGCTTTCAATCCAGCGCAGACTCGCGCGGCAGAGGAGCGCGCGGTCTTTGTTGAATGGATCCGCGGGTCCGCAATGTAGGCCCCCCGCCACGTGCGCTAGAGATAAATAAGCAAAAATGGCGGGGGAAAAAAAAGTAGGGCACGAAAGATTTGAGCAACCGCTCTTTTTCATTCGTTGGGAGGAATTCGCCGTGAGAGGAGCGGGATAGAGACAAGTACAGTATAGCGAGTTCCACGCGCCAGAGAGAAAGGGAGAATGTATGAGGACGCACGCGACTTATAGAGGACGTTTGCATCCTTTTCCAATGAACGCACCTGCGTCATAATAAGAGACGCAGTTTCACGCGAAACGTTTGTACAATAGTAATAAAAAGCACAGCGGCAAACGCTGCTGTGCCAGGCCATTGTGAAAGCTTGGTATACGGCAGGCTGTACAAGAAGTGAACTTTAAAAAAATGGCGCTAAGAGGGTAATGAGTAAACGATAGTGCGGTTTTGTGCACTGGCGCCACGCAAAGCACCAGTCCGTGAAAACAGTCTGGTCAATGGGCATATCGCACATGTGAACTAACATGTCCTGCTAAAATGAACCACCGCACCTGAACGAAACATTATGAATTACTATTTTGTGCATATTAGTGTGCGTGTGTAACAGTACGTATACTATTTCTTTGTATAAGTTGTCATCGCACATACCGTATAGCCACCACGAGACACCTGGAGTAGCAAGCGAGACGGTGAACCAGGCTAACATCTCCGGTGTAATCGTTGAAAGTTGCCATCTATCTGCGATCTGCACGCCTAACCAATTGCGTTGCACGCGTTGATTGACTCATTGATTTTATGCGAAGAACGCTTGTACGTCGTGTTTGTCCTCGTCATTGCGAGTTGCTGTTGCTAGTTTGGTGACCGGTTAAGATGGCGGCAGAAGATATGTAACACACGCCCAAATATATATATATATATATATATATATATATATATATATATATATATATATATATATATATATATATATAGATTAAAAGAGTACGACGCACGTTGGTTTTGCACGGTATATTTTCTGACGTTTCGGCTGGTGGACCAGCCTTTGTCAAAGTCTGGTCCACCAGCCGAAACGTCAGAAAATATACCGTGCAAAACCAACGTGCGTCGTACTCTCTTTTAATCTATATATATATATATATATATATATATATATATATATATATATATATATATATAGACGAAAATATTTCAATGCTACAGACCAGGGGTCGGCAACCTTTTGAGGGGGGAGGGCCAAGCTGCATGAAGTCGATTTGGTGGAGGCCGTACGGCAGTGGCGTAGCCAGGGGGTGGCACACGGGGCACGTGCCCCCCCCCCCCCCCGAAATATTTTTTTCGACATGGCATACATAGCGAAAAATGGCCACTTCAAGGAGGGGCCCCCTCCGAAATCAAGGAGGTGCCCCCCCCCCCCCCCCCCGAAAAAAAATTTCTGGCTACACCCCTGCCGTACGGCAAATTGCAGGGGAAAGGAAAGGGAGGGGAGATTTGCAGGCAAAGAGAAAAAAAATTCATTGAATTTGCTGGTTATACACAAAGTTGCCATAGGTATTTATGTTTATTTAAGCTGGATTAGAAGACATGTTTGTTTAATACCGAAAGAGCTTCTTTACAGTACAGATAGAAAGTTAGAGTGTATAGTCGAGATAGGAAGTCCCCAGCCGAGATAGAAACTTTACAGTCAAGATAGGAAGTGACCAGGGAAGGGCGGGGAGAGGGCTTCTGACGTCGTGCCAGGGGCCGCATAATGGTGCCCCGCGGGCGGCAGGTTGTTGACCTTTGGTATAGACCTTACGAAAAGTTGCTGCCATCTCTCGAAAGTTTGGCGAAGGTACCGATGCGGTGCCATGGGGATGTGTACGAATCGTACTGCAGTCTCTGCTATAACTTCCGGCTCGTATCTGCTATTTAAGTAATCGAATGGTGCATAAAAAACGTCAGACGAATGCGTAAGAAGATATCCGTGCTACCAGAATTTCAGAGTCATTTCGTTGACAGTTATTACGAGCGAGACTGTGCCTCACAACGACAATGAAGATCGTCGCCGTGTCATATGTGAACCTGCCATCGTTGAGGATGAAGCTATGCGCTAGGCATGAGATATAATCACTCTCGCATGAGTGATTATATCTTGCGTGTTATGTATGGTGGTTGGGAAGAGGCTCTAACGCGCGACAGGACTGAATCCAGTGACGATGGTAAGAAAGTTCGGTTTTGCACATTTAAGAGCACGTTTCTTTAGTGGCAGCGTACCTACTGACGCATCGCACATCTGATTGCAAGTAAAATTTTATCCCCTTGTCTATTTCTCAAGAGTAATAATTCGTTGCGAGGTTACGATTAAAATCTCAAGAATTCGTGCATTTCACGCACGTGAAAGGTGAACACGAAAAACATTAATTGCTCCAGGAAGTATGTGTCGATTGGTTGGTATTTTGTGCAATAACATCCGTCCAACATGTGCTGGTCGTTGCGGCACTACAATTTTTTTGATGCCGAATCAACGCTTGCCAAACCAACTGGGCTCAACCAACGATAGCACACCTACCGTCGATTGTAAACCATTTTGAGAAACAGCATTTTTCAGTTTATAAGGTGACACATTTCAAGCATCTGATAATATGCCAGACGATTAGAAATGCTTGAAAAACATGTCCAATGAAACAATACATGCGCGCAAACCATCTAACCAATTGGCGGTACCTGGCGAAAATCCCCCACGAAAACAAACTACAAACACGCCCCAGCACAACCCGTCCGTTCGCTGAGAATCGATGACGCGCGCGAATTACCAAATTAGCATTTATGTCTGACTTCGTAATGTAATAAATGAATTAAGGAGTCATATTATTCCTGCAGTGTAAATGAAGAATAAAATACAAACACAAAATAGACACGTAAACATGGCGAGCGCTAGTCCTGTTTACGTGTCGTCGCTCCTGTGTACGCGTTTTCAGTTAATTGACGCTTTGAATTACAGCTTTCAATTAAGGGTGTCAACAGCAACGCATGCATCTGCAAGCAGCCACGATGCGGCTCTAAGGCTCTGACACAAGACCGGTTTGTTTATGCCTAGAAGTACACGGCACGAAAACTGTCTCGTTCCGGCATGACACGAAACAGTGTTCTGTGATGAGCGCCGATGCTGTCGCATACCGTAGCTTATAAGAACGCAGGACGTAAACACGGCTTTAGTCGTAAGCATACGCCAGAGCACAGGAACGCTGTGCTGCTTATAGTCGGCAGCGAGAAAATGTCACAACATGGAGTTTAGCTTCCTGCAAGTTTTCTTTTAAGGTCCCAATTTTCGCTGGTTGCGCAACACAGCACACGCAAATCCGTCGGCTTAGCGGGTCGTGTCATCCGCCAAACGTTGATATGTAAACTTACGTTCAAGCGCATAAGCGGAGCGCGCTTAGACTCCAACATGGCGGAAACGCAATCTATCTATCTATCTATCTATCTATCTATCTATCTATCTATCTATCTATCTATCTATCTATCTATCTATCTATCTATCTATCTATCTATCTATCTATCTATCTATCTATCTATCTATCTATCTATCTATCTATCTATCTATCTATCTATCTATCTATCTATCTTGTCCGATAAGAACTTCGTTTATATTTCTGAAAAAAAAATGCTGGATAATATACTTGAGGGCATGCAACCACTATAGCTTAATTTCTTTTGTACGAACGTCATCGCCCCGAAAATTAACCGCGTGAATTAACTACGCAACAGGAAACAATAGCTTGGCTTTACTGAAGCGACTAACACACATATACGGCCGACGGGGACAACAGACTTGAAGCATACCATTTTCTGGTGCGTCTTTCCCTGCACTATGCATCTATCATTTGGTATCCCTGGCAGATCACGTTCACAAATCTGCTTTGATTCAGAGTGTTTCATGAGAGTGTTGCATCAGAGTGATTTCAGAGCTTTCAGAGTGTTTCATCTTTGTAGGAAACATGCCGCCACTCGCAATGCGCAGGAAATTTTCTAGGTCATTTTTTCTCCACACACTGTACCACTGCAACACATCCCTTTGCTCGTTCACATATTTTACCGCCCCCCACATATTTTCACATCACGCGGATCATGCCTACAAAGTCAACCCTGTCTTCGTCCTGGACGGAAAAGTATAAGAATTCGCCCTTTATAACCTCGCCAATTAAAAAGAGTGGAAGAACTATCCCTTCAGAATTTCCACAACAACACAGTCTTCTTTCTTTAAATCAGCATTGGTAACGTGTTTAGAATCCTAGCACTTTCAGTAACAAATTTGCTCTCCCAAAGCACTTTTTTGCATCCGTTATTTCGTTCTTTGTTGGTTGTGCTGTCTTGTAAGAATATTTACCTTGTAACCATGTTCCACAACTTGCTGTACCATATAAGTGCAGCATTGACCTTCTGAGATGCTATATTGTCTGCGAAAGTTGTACCCCCCCCCCCCCCCCCCTTGTAATGTCCCCAGTGGAATCCTAGGGTATTTCAACAAATAAATAAATAAATAAATAAATAAATAAATAAATAAATAAATAAATAAATAAAACTCGGTCGCCAAGCGAAGTTGCACATGGTGGTCTTTAGTTTGAGTAAACATCTCAGCATAGCATTCGACGCACTGTAACTTCACCGTTCCTGCTACCGCATACAAGCAAATCACGGTTGATGTGGATTATCTATCAATGAAAGATTGGTATGCCGTATTTTCTAAAAAAAAAAAAAGTAGGCACTTACAAGTGCTCTTATACAAACAAATGTGGTGTTTCCCTGAAACTTGGATGACCCTGACCTATACGTATAACGTTTTTTACTCGCTGCTGCAGTCTTGACCCGTAGCCGACTGTCGTTAAAGGAATCGCTTCTAGGTCAAACGCATCTTTGTCCCCCCAGAAATGACGGCACGTCGCCGACAGGGACGTTCTGTTTAACCATCCATTGTTCTCACTGGTCGACCTTATCGGGTGAGATCGAAATCTTTGTTGACTATTCTTCGTCGAGTTCCTCATATTAAAACTCCAGTCAGCGACCCCCCCGTCGAAGTGATCAGCGAAAGCTGTCCCCGCTTAGGTTTTTCAAAAAAAACTGAAAGAGACACCCCTGAGAGCGTTGTCGTGTCTTTAGCCCGGCGCCGAAACAAAACCGAAACTAATACATTTCAGTTTCAAATGCCCGAGTTCCTCATCTCCACGATACAGCCATTATTGCTCTCGGCGAGGCCTTCGTATAAGCAGGTTCGGGTTGAGGCGGTGGAAGCTAGGAAACAAAAAATAAATAAATAAATAAACAAGAGGCCTCTAGACGACGTTACGTAACGACGGTAACACCTGCAGGCCGTATGAAAACCATTTCGTCTCTACAGAGGCGAACCCATTCCCTCCGCGCGGCATTTTTTTTTCCTTCGACTTTCTTTCTATTTGCCTTTTCTTCTTTCCTTACTGCCAAGGTTCCTCGCTGTGCGCCGCTGGGGACCGGCGCAGCGCGTTTCGAGGCATTTGTCACGCCGAAGCTGTGCCAAGGCTGGATTCAGTTCGAACCCCTCCCCCTCCACCGCCCCTCTGCAGCGGAATCAGTTGCGCCGCTCCTGCTCCGACAAACTTTATAGATTGTCCGTAGCTCGTCGCTTACATATTTTCCTTTCGAGTTCCTCCTCGCTCGTTTCGAGTTTCTTGCGGGAAGCCATCCCCAGCCACCTTCTCCCTCCTCGCACCTCTTCTCCATGGTTTCGCTTTCGTTTCTCCTCGCTCGCTGTTGCGCACGTTCTTATCGCGATTCGCCTGTACTTGTTTTGGCGCGGTTTTCTCGGCGGCGGGTCCGCTTATATGTATATTTGCGTGAGCGAAAAGACGTGCCTCCTGGCGTTATTTTTTTTTTCTAATTTTATGTTAGTCTTTCGTGCGGAGTTTTGTAACGGGATCGCGAACAGCCGACGCTTCGAGTTAGCCGATCGAAATGTCACTTTTCTTTCTCTCTCGCTCCGGCAAGCAGAGGTGGCACGGCCTTCGGCCCAGCATCGGCTGGGAGGAGCGCGTCATCGATTACGGGATTTTGTAACTTCTCAAGGAGACCCCCCATCCTCCTTACCGCCGATTCCCCAGCCGCTCCGGCGGCGGCGCCTCCTCGGCGTTTTGGGAATTACGTTTGGCCGGCTTTCGCGCGTACGACTTCGGCATCCGCTTATGCCACAGGCTGGCCTGGCGGCTGATTGCAGCCGTATCAATCGAACACTTGCACCGAGTGCGCTCACCCCGGCGGCTAGGTCAGCGTCTATTTGTCGAGCTGGTATGCTGGTGCAGGCAGGTACATATGCAAGCGACGCTTTATCCCTTTCCTCACACCGACCTATGCGATTTGAGCGCATGTGTTACTATAACGCCTGATATTCACCTCGAACGTGTTCAAGGACATCAAGATGCGTCTTGAAAAGTCGAAGCATATGTGCCAGCAGCGTTCTGTAGAATGAGCAGCACGATAACGAAGCTTCATCGAACACACAGGAGGATCTTCACAGATTATCACAAGAACAAGCTACAGAGCTTAGTGGGAATGCTTAGGAGTCGCTCGAGCTATATGGCTGTCGGTTCATCGTTTACATGCACTGAAAATGCTAGACATTTGCGGCTCGTCTGTTCGAACAAACTTGGGCATGGAACCGTATGAAATTCGGTTGAGGCGCTTCAGTAGTGTTCGTGTGGGCGCATTAGTTTCAGGCATTCTCTGGTTTTATTTTATTTTATTTTTCGCTGTCATTGCTTCCGCACATGCTCAGTAGCCACGCGAACATAGTACTCTGGTGAACTTCGTATAGCCTTTCATCTTATCTATCTATCTATCTATCTATCTATCTATCTATCTATCTATCTATCTATCTATCTATCTATCTATCTATCTATCTATCTATCTATCTATCTATCTATCTATCTATCTATCTATCTATCTATCTATTTGCTCTATCCTTAATTAACCAAAGTTTCAATGAGAGCCCTCAGTTAGGAGTCGACCGTTGTCTACCTGCATCAAGTCTACATTCTTCGCCCGTGCTTTAATATGTACTTCAATGCATCCCACTTGTACCGCGGGGCTCGGAGCACATACCAGATCTCCACATTGTCCTTATATGCAGCAAACGTCACGTTTATTAAGTTTATTTCGACCTTATTGCTTCATCGCCAGAATTATACTGCGCTCGTAAACTCGCCGAACGTCTCTCTTCTGTCTATTAGAGATGCGAAGTGCGCCTTTGCTTAGTTGTCTGTGCTTTCATGGTACAAGTCAGAAATGCATCGAAATCCGTCGCCATTCCCGTGGAAATCAAACGCGACTCCAGAGCAATGTCCATAAATTTTGAGGCTTTGCAAGAGGCTTTACAGGCCTATTACTTTTTCACCGTGTAAAGCGTTGTTCGTGTCGATGCGAAGATGCTAAATCGATAATTGACTGCGCGATTTACATAGTGCAGAAACTTCACAGTTACTTCATCATATACGGTAAAGGTTGCATTTCGATCACCTGAGGTTGTTTAGTGCGCATCTAAATTTACGTGCACAATATAGATTTTCTTTCCTCCTAGAATTTTTCGCCACGTGGATGCGGCCACTATGGCTAGCAGTTGTTCAACAGAAGAAATTCGTAAACACCGCGCCGTCAAAGTGTGTATAAATAAATTATTCCCATCCGAACACAGTCGGATATGGAATCCACGCCACTATGCTCCGGTGCGTACTTGAGATTCCAGTGTACAAGTGAGACTCCGGTGTGTAATTTAGGGACCACAGGAGAACAGTCCAAATTCTTTTAAGCGGATTTAGATTGGATCGAAGTAAACGCCCAATCTATAAAGGAAAAAAAAGACACTGCAAGAAGAAACCGTGCATCAAAGGTGAAAACGCCGATAAAATTAAACATATTTAAGGCGTGTGGTATTAACGTCTGAGAAGTTTCTGATAGGCACCTAAGGTGAAACATTGAGTGAAAGGGGTAAAGTCTAGAAATAAAACAAGTTGGAAGGCTGGGCTCTCAGTGTCAGTGTGTGCTGTCGTAGTTCATCACGGTGCTTCAGATCGCTTTTGAGATGTTTCAAAACGGCCCCCTTTTTTCCTAGTGATTGGATAGGCTATTCCCAAATGTACATGAAATTGTTAATGCTCAAACATCGTGACTTTCAAGCATTACGTTCAATGGCGAGAAAAATGAGAACACCCCGCACGATAACGCGAAGCACATAAGCAAGGTAGGCGATAATTTTTTACCGCAGCAAGGCATGTGTTTTTTAACTAACCACATCAAGTTTCCGTAATAATAATAATTGATTGGGGTTTTACATCCCAAAACAACGATTTGACTACATCAAGTTTCCGTAGAGAGTTTCCTTCATCAAGCTTCCGCGGAGTCGCGAATTCTCTAACCTCGACAAAACTATGTGAAAACACGAAAATCTATTACGCAACCGTACACGTTTCACGATTCCCATGTTTCGGGAAACAACGCGAAACTAATTTTTTCTTTCTTTGACTAACAGAATCAAGCGGCATACAGCATCACGGGAATGAGCCGCTCTCGCTATGCAGTCGGGGTTCTCCAACGTTTGGGCCTTCTGTTCTGAAGAACATCGCGCGCGTATTACATTCTCCCGCCCTGCTCTCGCAGCAATACAGATACAATGTTGGCTTCCCGCGGCAACCCCTTTCGGTAAGCACGTATCGGCGGGACTATTTTCGATGCCGGAAGTGCATTCCGTGCATGCAGCCGCGAACCGCTGCTGCTCGTTTTTCCTGCACGCCCGACGTCTCGAGAATGGCGTCCCAAGAGAAAAAAAATAATACAAAAAAAAAAACACGAATTGAACGGGCTCGTGAATGGATGCGATCGCGCGCGCAGCCACTAACCATTGGCCTTGCTGTGCGCAGACTATACACAGCGAAATCACTTCCGCCTATCTGCATAACGTAGATGGTCTCGGTGCGCCTAATCAAGAATCTCACACCCCGCCGTTCCAAAAATGGAAAGACCAGCTCGGACTCCTACGCGCCTGACTTAATCGCCTTTTTTGTTGTTTTTGTTATTAGATGCGCATCGCGTTCAACTTTGCGTCTTTGTTGCATCTATGATTGAGCCGATGAAAGTTGGGCGAGGTTCGAGACGGAGCGCACGAAAAAAAAAAATGACACCTATTGTTGCGTGCGAACATGCCATCTGTATCAGAGCATTTTTTTTTATTTAATTGCGCGTTCTGCGTTAGTGCGGGGACGTACTCAAGCATACAGGCAAGCGCCATTTGTGACCCAACCTCAAAAACAGCACGCAAAAAGGCCTTCACTTCACCCGCTTTGTTAGCCGCTCCAGCGGTTTCGTTCCAAAGAAGAAGCGGTGAGCATGTGCAGCATAGGAAAAAAAAAAAAAGAAGTATACCTCCAATACTAGTGCAAAATAAATAAGAGCGTTAACGAAAGTGAGACGATAAAGAGAGAGAAGGTGAACGAAAGTCACGGCCGATGCGAAAAGCGCAACAAATTAGATTAATCGCTGGCCAAGTCATCGGAAGCCGCTGAGGCGCGAAATGCCATTCGCCTAATTGGTGCTCTAGCGAAACCCAAATTGACTCCCGCCGTTACGGCAGCCTAAACACCCCTCCCCCCGACTCCCATCCTGCAACCATCTATACGTATATGGCAGAGCGATAGTTCATGTATAAGCATAAAGAAAAAAATAAAAGGTGGGAACGAAATGCTCAAGAAGGAATGGGTCTGGAAACATGTATAAAAAAGGAAGTCTGTGGGAAATGAGAAGGAGGAACAAAAAAAAAAAAAACAAGCACTGGGTTTAGATGAGTGTGAGCAGAGATTGTCGCAGTGAAAGAAATAAGCGGGAAAAAAAGAAAATGAAAACGGTGAAGTAAACAAATAAAAGCACGCGGATAGAATACGATATATGCCGTTCGCTTCTCCCTGCAGCGGTGACCGAGTTATATAAGCTCGCTTGGAGCTATAAATAAGCGAACTCGAAGTTAGGAGCTGGCCGGCTCGAAAGGAGAGAGAGATTGCGTGCATGTGTGTGTGTGTGTATGTGTGTGTGTGACCAACGTGGAGGGAGGAGAAACCAAAACACGCCTCGGAAAAAACGCTCGCGCCGCGAACAGCCACAAAAGCCAAAGCGTCCCCTCTCTTTCTCTCTCCGGAAACATCCGCAAAAGGCAACAGCGGCGCAGGTCAGCCAGAGCCGAGGCGCGTTTTTATGCAACCGGCGCGGCACTCGCGCGCGCACCCTAATCTGGACCGGCTGCTTTTAATAGATCGACCTCTATCGCGCGGTGGTTCAATAGCGACCGTCCCGGCAAAGCACTTCTTCGCCATTCTTTCTCCTTTCATGTTTTTTTTCTTTTCTTTCTTTTTCTCCTCGTCTCCCTCTTGACTCCTTTCGATTATGTCTCATATTATCGCTCTGCTTTCTACTATAAGCCTTGATTTGGGAAGTGCGTACGGTATACGCGTAGTATGTAAGGAGAGCGTGAGAAGGAAGTAGCGTACACTGCAGCACGTCTTGTTACGAAGCGAGGAGGCTGCCGCCGGCTTCCTGCCGCACGACCGGCTGAGAAGGACGCGCCTTCTTCTTCCTCTTCTTTTCTTTTTTTCGTTCTCTTTTTTTTTTTTTTTTTAAGTTCGACAGAGCTAGTTCCTATTGAGCTGCAGTGCCGGCGTGTCCGCCGCGTTACGTGGTGGTACACTGCCGCTGCTCCCGTTTACGTAACAGTCGTTGGTGGGGCAGGTGAAAGACGGCGGCGACGAGGGGTCGTCGTTCTCGGACGCCCGATACGCATCTCTCATTTTCTTTTTCTCTCCCTCTTGTTCTTCTTCTTCTTCGCTTTTCCTCGGTGTTATCTCACATTCTGGTTTTGCGCGCAACTCGTGAAGCCCAGCGCTGCCTTCTTTTCTTTTCTCTCTCTTTTTACTTTGTCCTCGTAACTGTTACGTGTAAGTCGGCGTTGCCTCGAGGTGCACGCCGCGACAAAGAGTTAGCAGTTCCTGCTTCTCAACGACGACGTATTGACCGGATCGACAGTTGTTGCGCGGTCTTCGGTTTCTTCGTAGGAGCTTTATTCCTGTCGGTATACCAGTAAGGGGCTCTGACAAGTTGAAATTTTAATGGCATTCTTCGGGTCGACATGTATGACCTGGCTGTGAACGAACAGCGCGAGTTCGTGTTGTGTAGTGTCAAGCTAACTGTGCAGCCATCTCTTTCTCAATCTTCTTCTTTCTTCTCTATCCTTTCCTTTCTATTATTCCCCCCTTTCCCCACCCCACGTGTAGGGTAGCCAACCTAGCCAAAGCTTGGTTAACCTCCCTGCCTTTCCTCTTCGTTTCTCTCTCTCTCTATGACCTGGCTGGATCTGCGGCAAGCGACGCTTGAAACATATTTCTCGGGGCCCAATGTTGTATAATATGCAATATGCTACATACAACGCGTCAGTGTTTACATGTATTGGTAGAAAGAGTTTCGTTGCACTTAAGTGTCATGTGGTGCGGAAGCGATGTATCTAATAAATAAACAGTGGTATCGTGCCATCAAAAGTGGTGGCAGCAGTTCATAAAGTTGAATGTTTATGCTTTAGTATACCCCATTTGTACTTCACGGACACGTCGTAAACGGCCGTATATCATAGGAATATTATGAAGTACGCGAGGAGTTCGAGCAAGCATTTGCCACTTAAACATGGTTTGCGTCCGTCGCCCATTCTGTGAACCTTCACTGTGCAAATGTGCCTCGAAATTTAAATAATGTATGCGTTGTATGCGAACCAAAACATGAGAAGATTGGGGAAGGGGGGGGGTAACGGCGCCAGTCTTCAGTTTTGATTTTTCCTTCCGTCTTTTCTAGAGAAATGAAAATCATTGGAAAAAAAATCCCATCACGGGGTATCATGTCCCGAAACTGCGCAGCTAGTTGTGAGAGATGAGCAATCGCAGGAAATGGTGCGAATTTAACGGCATGCTATCTTCAGTGCAAGATGGGACAAATGGATAATGAGGCCCATGCACTGTGCTGCCTTTAGAACATTCGTCTGGCGGCGTGGCAAAGACGTGGGAAGGTAAGAAAGGTATTATTCAAACTCGAAACTGTACCAGGTCAGTTAGTCGCTTATTGTACGGATAAACGGTAAACCTTACATTTTTTTTCTTTCTCTCTCTCTCGCGCGCGCGGTGTATGAGGAGATAACTAAGCTTTGGTTAAGGAGAAAATGTGGGTAATGGGAAAGTTTGGCTGAATACTTTGACATATTTACAGCGCTGAAAGAAAGAACACCCGGAACTTGAATAGGTCGTGACGGACTCACAACCCGGATTGTCTTCTTGTCGCGGGTTTCAGCGCTGCAAATATGTCGGCATCCGTATTCCAGCGCACAAACAGTGTGAAGGTTCGCGTTAACCGTCTTTATGGACCACAGAGCGTGCTAGCTAAACAATGGCATATTTCACGCATACGCTAGCTTCCACGCATCCCCGCTCCCGTTATTTACCATCGTCGTGCTTTTCGAAAGAAAAGAAAAGAAAATTAAAAGCGTGCGACTATTTCACTTGACTGCGCAGCTGGAGTACAGGCGTTGAAATCTTTCGCAATTGTAAATGTTCTATAAGGCCAGCAAGCAAGATCGTACGGTCATAGACCGAGGAAGAAAGGAGGCCGCGCGTGTAATACGAAGCACGCTGGTGGATACCGGCCGAGAGATTCGCCAGCGCTTGAAGCCAGCCGTGTTGCATAAGGTTGAACCACCTGGGATTAAATTCTCAATGGCTCATCAAACAGTCAATGAAGACAGCGCTAAAAGCACAGGGATCAAGGAAGAGGACAAGACGTGCGCTACTCACAACTCGAGTTGTGAGTACAGCACGTCCTGTCCTTTTCCTTGGTCCCTTGGTTTTTTGAGCGCTATGGCTTCACTGAATGTAACAAACCAACTAGCTCGAAAATCTGCTCTCTTGTATTTCATAAAACAGCTGCCCGCCCGCCGTATTCTTAAAAGCCTCTTACGCTAAGCCTGTTTCGTAAGAGTAAAGCAAATTCGGACGCTGAAGATAGTTATCAGTGAAAAGCTCATTAACGATGTTCTTCGTCAATTCGGCCACTAAAAAAAAAAAATCCCCTTTTGCTCAACCGACCATGTTAACCCATTTGTGGAAGATATATTGCGCTTGCGCTTACGCGTGATCTGTTGCCGCGCATTGATATGTGTACCGACGTGCCGGAATACGATCAGAGCCGTAATGAAACAGATCGGATTAGAGGAGAGATAGACGTCTCCTTTGTGTCCATCCTGGGAACGAAAACAGAAAAAAAAAAAAACAAGGAAAAAACTATGTAACAGTGATGACCACTGCTGGCATTTGTGTCCTACACTCATAAGGAACGTGCTCTACGAGAGCGCGCGACGCGGTCTTGTATACCACAGAGTATATCAGCCTGACACATGGTGCGTTTCACGGTATATAGCACCACTGAACTCCGACGAAACAACCAATTTCAGAGAGTAACGGCCAATATAGTCCCCACCTTCGGGGAAGCCGTGCTGGATGTCTCTTGAGGCTCTTGTAAAGACGTTTTGCTCGTTGCCATCGACTACTTATGTGCGCGCTCGCTGCTACCTCGTAGTCTATATACGACTCTGTCTCGCTTGCTCCCTTAATTCTTTTGGATCGCGCGTACGCAACTGCGCACCATTACGACAGTATCTGTCTCTCCCTTTCTGTCTTACTTTGTTCTGCCATTCGTCTTCTCCCCAACGATCGAATAGTGTTTTATGTATCGCTCTTGCACCACTCTCTATTGACACCAGCAAAAATTAGTTCCTTTTTGCGGTACAGACTTGCCTTGAATGAATAATTGCTAGATGTGCACATGTGTATTGCATGCGTGTTGCGAGGATTGTACTGTGCATGAATTGAAGCAGTGTTTCAGTGGAATCCGTCATCACGTATCTCGTGGTCATAATGAGTTGCGCTCTGCTGAGATACGTGACCGTGATTCGTTACTCCACTCAAATGTATGCCTAAACGTTGCCGTCTCGTGATACAGATACCCCGTAGATAGTGATGCTCCGACAAGCATTTTAAAAGACCCAAAAACGACAACGAAAGTCTTTGCTTACTCTACGCCTGCATCGGCCTGCTTCATGCTGTCGGAGTAGGTCAGCGTCATGACCGTCATTTTCTTCTACACGTGTGGCTTCTCGCGATTCGGTGCATTGAATCAGGCATCTAGGGCGCTTCTTGGAAAGTCGCGACACATTTGCTTGGCACTTCCGTCTAGAGCTCTGTCCCCTACGTTGAAGCATAAAATTACGGTGCCGCAGTAGCTGGTGTCGTGACAAAGTAACAAACTGCTTAGAGACTTATTAAAGTAAGGTCATACTTGGCGTGTTGGTTTAAAACCCTCTGACACGTCGAACATGACAGGTGCCTTTGATAGGGATAGGTTCCACCCATCGAAACGTGGACCACCCTGCCTGGGTCACATTATTCCTGCTCATAAAACCTCTGTAGAGGCTAACAATTCGCATCCACCATGGTAGCTTAGCAATTGCAAAGTGTCGCACTGTTACGCTCGAGGACGTGGGTTCGATTCCCAGCCACGACGGTGCATGTAGACGGAGGTGAGATGCAAGAATATCCGTGTACTTAGATATATGTGCACCTTGAAGAACTCCGGCTGGATTCATGAGCGGGAAATAACGCCACAGCTTCACAGGAGGCGTTTAAAACGCTTTCGAAGATAACGTTTCTTGATATATTTCTATGTGGCGTGTGCATAGATAACCATATCGCATCGGTGCTTTGTGAGCGCACGCGTCGGACATTTAGTTCATTTTATTTTCTTGTAATACCTTAAAGACCACGTTTGGGGTATTACATAAGGGGTAGTTAGCATGTTTGTACAATGAAAAGCAGGTGTTACGGTGAGATACGTGTTTGCACAATGTGCAGAAATTCGGAATGACTTGTTACGGCAGCAGCATCGGGGAGCAGATCGTTCCATTCTCTGGCAGCCCGAGGAATTAATGAGGCTTGAAATATCACGGTTCGTATTCGAGGACGGGTAACTTGCAGTCGATGGCTGGCGCGCTGTAATAATTGTCGCGTTTTTACGTGCCGAAACCACGATATGATTATGAGGGGCGCCTAACTGGGGTGCCGTAGTGACCATTTGGTGTCCTTTAACGTGCACCTAAGTCTAAATACACAGGAATCTAGCATTTCGCCGCCGTCTAAATGCGGCAAAGGACGGAGCTTCAGTTCGAGCTCTTCGAATGCTCATTGTGCTCATTTCTTTTAAATAGGAGACTTCTGAGAGGCTCGCCTAATCAAATAAAATGTGATAACGCTTCGCAACTCGGACTTGTCATCTTATAGTTAACGCTAATAATTAAGTTTACAAGGAAGTTACAAGATTTACTTTTTAAAAAGTAAGAAAAGAAACTGCTCGTCTCAGTGATGCCGCTAAAGGCACGCACCCCGGAGCGTGGTTCCACCAAAACCTGGGACGTTAATTTGGCAGCGATAAAAGACAGATAATTAAACTTATCGGAGGCGGCCGCGCGTGGCGCGCGACTACGAAATTAGTATAGATGGCTCTTGAGCCAGACCTTAGAACATGGCTTCATTCGTGTGCAATGAAAATTCTTTTTATCACGATAAAATAATGTAATACTCAAAAGGTCGTGGATCCAAATACGACTTCTCTATATCAATGGCGCTTTACTTGGAGAGTTTCTCTACGGCTTGCCGCCTCCCGTGACCTCTATTGGAACCTTACTTTTTTTTTTTTGCATGTGTAATTAAGTTACTCCCAACACGCTGTTTTAGACGTAAACTACGGTGAAATTTACTTCCTTTTGATAAAATTTCACTTGGATGCGGGCTGTTCATCATAGGCATCTCGCCGGACTTCCACTAAACATGAATATTGATCGTATCATGCTATACAAATCACCCTCATCGGCGGTGCTTTTGGTGGTTTCGTGGGTAGACCGGCCGCCGTACATGGAGAGAAGTATCGACATAGGAAGCTACTTAAACGAGCACACCTTAAAACAAAGAAGTGAAATGGACTTAATGAACATGTATACAAGAATTAGTCTCCCAATGCCTTTTTTAATGAATAATTGAATGGCATGTGTGTATGCAGTACTTACCGGTGCCTTCATTCCTGGTGGCTACTAAACAGCAATATTTGATTCTGTGGTTTGTGCGTTAATTGTCATATAGATGTCGTATGCACATGGCAATTGTTACGGCGACAAGACAAGAGAAGGCTTCATTAGTCGCTGAGTACTAATTTCCAGCAGTGCCGTCCCGACTTTCTGAAGTAATTACTGGGTGTTCAATTAAAACTGTTGTAATGATAACAATTTCTGGGGTTTCACGCGCCAAAAGCATTGAATAAGGCACTCCGTTTGAGGGACCCCAGAATGATTTCGATCGCTCGGGGTTCTTTACCGCGCACTTAAATTTGAGTACGCGGTGTTCTTGCATTTCTCCCCAAACCAAGGGCGGCCGCCGCGACCGGCACTCGAACCCACGTCTTCGAGCTTAGCAGTGCTCCGCCTTACCTGCTAGTCTACCACGGCGGGTTGTGCTTTAAGTGATCCCTGAGCCAAGAGCTGGTGGTGCATTAAACATGCAGACTTCGCGAGAGGGATCGAGGAGTTTTAATCTTTCGAATACGTTTCATACTTCAGTTCTCATCACGTAATTTTTGCCATGACAATAGCTGTAACTGAGCTGCGTGCTGCATAAAGTCGTCAAAGCAAAAATTTTGTGCGCCTTAATTTGCGTCAGAATGCATGAGCTCTTGAAAATATATAGGACAACAACCTGAGTTGGTTGTGTTGGGAGATAGAGAGAGAGAGAAACGAAGACGGAAAGGCAGGGAGGTTAACCGAAGCTTAGGCTCGGTTGGCTACCCTACACGTGGGGTGGGGAAAAGGGGGGAATAATAGAAAGAAGAAGAGTAAGAAAGAGATGGATGAACAGTTAGCTTGAACCTACACAACACGAACTCGCGCTGTTAGTTCACAGGCGCTCGTGAAGTCCGGTCGTCCTCAAGAAGCGCAACAGGGCTTTCGTGACCTTGTGTATGTACGAAACCGTAGTCCAAGGTCCCAGGGTCTTCTTTTCTGATAGGGCTCTTGCATCCAGACGACGGAGCTGGGCTTCCAAATCACGTCGTTGAGTCTGGTAAGATGGGTTGTGTTGGAGTTGGCAGAATGCTAACTGGCTAAATGTATTTTTTTTTTCGCGCAAACGGCCCATTAATCGAGGCTATACTTTCGTCATTCATATAGTACTTCACAGTTCCCAGCTTCAGTACTGTAAAAGGCCAATAATTCATTTTTTAGTAGCGCAGCTGTTATACTCCAGTTTCTGGAGGATCGCTGCGGGCGTAGCACAAAAGCAATAGCTGTTGCCGTCTCGCCATTGGCCACTGCGGTGGCGCGCTTGTCTCCGATTTGTCTACGGTGGTGTGCCGGTGATGAAATAAGATCTCCCTGCAGGACAAAATGTAAAGCTGACATGGAGAACTGCACTCGCCAGGAAAATTCTTGCTTTGCGCAAATTTGATGCCAAGCATGCGTCTCGGCATGCGCTCTTTCAGTTGCTGCTCAAGATCATGACGAACGTACGCTTCTATAGAAACAGTCTTCTACAGAAGACTGTTTTGGGGCGGCGTCGGCATTGCGTCTTCTTTATGAAAGGCCGCAGTATACAGTAAACTTTACGCTTACGCATCCCTTGGTCAACTTAGGAGATTTCGGGCCATTAAACTCCACCGGTCGCTCACCTTCAACAAGTGAAAGGGTCTCAAGTTTCGTATTTCTCTTTTTTTTTTTCCTTTTACTTTTAAGCACCGCAACCGAGCTGTCGAAAGCATCGATTACGAAGGCTCGCGTCTGGTCCGGCTCGGCCGCATGACCGAGATGCGTGCTCGCGAGCCGGTGGATGGTTCAGGCTGCTGACGTCACCGGTGCCCACCGCTGCATGCCGCTACTTCCGGGTTGCCTCGGCGCCCTCTCGCACTGCGTGCTCCGGAAAAGCGAGCCGCCGGTAATGTGGCTCCGTCGGCGTCCTCCGGTTGTTAAGAGTGCACATCGCGTGCATAGCGTATGCAACCGGCGGCAGCACACAGAGCGAACCATAACGACAATGAAACGAACGGTGTGCGGATTAATAATAAGCGCCGCGGCAGTGAATGTAGTTCACGTTCCCTGCTGTACTTTGGGGAAACCTCCTAAGAGGCTTGCGCGCGTGTGATTAATTTAGAAAGCCCACGGTCCTCACGTCCTTAGCTATCCCCGCCCGCCGCACCATTCAGGCGGTACAAATAGTTTGCCGCGGTTGCAAGACCACGTTCGTTTGCCCGCTGCTAAGTACGGGAGCGAACTGGAACGTTGTGCTAATGTTGTGAATGCAGCAGCTGTCTTGTTCCGTATGCGTTTTCTTTTGTTCCAATTCCCCTTGTAATCCTAGGGTTTCTTCTTTTTTCTCTGCTATCTTCCTCACTTTCCTGAATTATT
The DNA here is from genome assembly GCA_030522465.1 of Rhipicephalus appendiculatus. Taxonomy (NCBI): domain Eukaryota; kingdom Metazoa; phylum Arthropoda; class Arachnida; order Ixodida; family Ixodidae; genus Rhipicephalus; species Rhipicephalus appendiculatus. Next base: position 479,090 of record JALIZH010012174.1, on the reverse strand, counting down.
TCGTTGGTCTCGCTTCATCGCAGCGAAGTGTTCTTCCCTGCTTTCCCGTCTATTACTCGCCGATTCTTTTTTTTCTTCCTTATTTTGTTACTTTCTCTCTCTCTCTCTCTATATATATATATATATATATATATATATATATATATATATATATATGTGTGTGTGTGTGTGTGTGTGTGTGTGTGTGTGTGTGTGTGTGTGTGTGTGTGTGTGTGTGTGTGTGTGTGTGTGTGTGTGTGTGTGTGTGTGTGTGTGTGTGTGTGCGTGTGTGTGTGTGTGTGTGTGTGTGTGTGTGTGTGTGTGTGTGTGTGTGTGTGTGTGTGTGTGTGTGTGTGTGTGTGTGTGTGTGTGTGTGTGTGTGTGTGTGTGTGTGTGTGTGTGCACATGCCATTCTTCTACCTCCATGGGGCTTCCAAATTGGTTACACTCATGCATAGGTCGGCAAACTCACTCATGAGTCGACTCACTCAGACTCACTCAGACTCAGATCGACCCGTGAGTCTGAGTCTGAGTGAGTCCGGTTGAGTAATATTTTGGTGAGTCTGAGTCCGAGTGAGTCCGGTTGAGGAAAATTTTGGTGAGTCTGAGTCCGAGTGAGCCCTAAGCTGAATATGTATTTCTTGAGTGAGTCTGAGTGAGTCTACACTTTTTTGCCGATCGGCTCTATTTACGCAACATAGTTTTACTATCAGCCTTACGTAGGTTCACTTTTATACTCACGCATACTTCCATATTTATTGATCAGATGCGGGGGGGGGGGGGGGGGGGGCAGTGCCGTGACTCTCCCCCCGCCCCCCGAAAACTTTTTCCCCGGAATTTTTTATATAAATATTTCATGTGAGTTATCTCTTTAAAAAAAAAAGTCCTTACTGGATTGCAACCACTGATAAGGTACGAGATCAAAAGGCGCCAAGTACAGCACCGATTACGCGAGATATTGGTGTTAAAGAGCATTTACACCAAGTTTGAAGAAGCCAATTGTACGCTAATGGACTCATGACTCGGCTCGCTCAGACTCACTCAGACTCAGATGGAGCCGTGAGTCTGAGTCCGAGTGAGTCCGGCTGGGAAAAATTTTAGTGAATCTGAGTCCGAGTGAGTCCGGTTGAGGAAAAGTTTGGTGAATCTGAGTCCGAGTGAGTCCAAAGGGCAAAACATATTTCATGAGTGTGTATGAGTGAGCTCCACATGTTTTGCCGACCTATGCACTCATGTAGAAAGTAGGAAATGTGTGCTATGAAATATTTCACCAAGGCATAAACTGAATTCTGTTCCTTTCGCATCATCCGTAGATTAAGGCGGTAATGAGGGCTGAACACTTCACGAACCACTGACGACAAGCGCTACAAGGCATCGTATCGAAATACAACCATTCCATTACACCAGCCCAGGAACTACTAACGCCTATGCGAGCGCGCATTCGCACGCACACTCACGCAGGCGATCCTGCGTATGAATGCACCGCAAACAGCTGCGTTCAATGCGAGCTCCATCGTGCGGCCCCGTGTTCAAAGGGGCTTCAACTTAGAAAGGCAGCGCCAGAGTACGAAAAAGCAGTTTAATAAATGCCCGTAATTGTAGGGGCTTTGATGTCTCCAATTTTTCTTACCTCAGCGCCACAGTGGGATCGAGTCCTTTCGACCAACGGCACTGCGTTGCAGTTTGTTTCGAACACGAAAGCATACATGATAGGTGGTTTAACGCAGGCTAGTGAATATATTTTAGAAGGCGAGCCTCGAGTCACGTTTGGGATTGTTACCTGGGCAGACCAGATGCATTTAAGTCAAAGTCACTGAGCGGTTGGCACCGGATAAAGCACTAATTATGTATAAACGACGCACAGCGAGTCTGCAGTCTGAGCTCTGCGACCTCTTCGCGGTGAACATGACATTGTGAACACGGCTGTGAGAATATGGCTCTTCTTTCTGAACTAATAATGACAATTGTTCCGCTCTTACGTCCCAAAACCATAATATGATTATGAGAGATGCCGTAGTTGAGGGCTCCGGGAATTTTGACCACATGGGGTTCTTTAACGTGGACTTATTTCTAAGCACAATGGCCTCCTGCATTTTGCCGCTGCGGCCAGGATTCGATCCCGGGAACTTCGGGTCGGCAGTCAAGCACTATAACCACTAGACCACCACGCCGGCTTTCTTTCTGCACTGCCCCTGCCCTCGCGCAGGGTAGGGTTACAGACAAAGTGCCACACGGTCGACTAGCCAGTCTTTCGCTTTCCACGTTTCTTTCTCTTTGTCTTTAATTTAACTATAGGCTACACCGCCAAATGCAAGTACAACCGCAAGTAAAGAGTCGTTATGATACTTGAAACGCAACACAAAATCGTACTACTGCTTCGGAAAGAATAACAGCCAGGTTGAAACAAAAACAAAAAACCTAATTTTCTTAGCTATACTCGGACAAAGCAGGACTGAGCACGCGAAGATATTGCGCTTGATCTCACGCCCTTTCCGTAAAGCCCGCGGCTCTAAGAAACGAGGTCAGAGGTCACACATATCGGGAATGGCGATCGGAGAGGAATATCCAATAGCTGAAACCCCGGTTGACAGAGGCCGCTGGAAGGAGTGGAAGCGCGCGAAATATCAGAATGGGCGCCAGACACACGGGGGGCGTCAGACGAGATACAACGATCGATGTGGCGAGAGTCCAACGAGATTAAACTTTTCACTCTCGCCTCGCCACCGACGATTGCCTGCGCACCGTGATCAATAATATGCAAATCTCGAAGCTCAACTATTAGCTCTTGTGTGTTTGGCTAGGAACATTCGAACATGCTGTACGATCGGTCGTATATATTTCCGGGAGGGGTCGCACGCAGTCGGACGATTCTTCGTTTGTTTTCTTCTTCTTCTTATCTTTCTTCATTCTATTGCAGAACATTGAAAATGTGTTGAAGTTGCTTCCGCAAGGGTTGAAAAAAATAGGGTCTCTTCCTTCCTCAACAAGCCCTCCCCCCTCCCCCCCCTCTTTCTCAATCTTAAACTTGTCAAACGTACCCGTGCACGACTGTAATGTGACGTGAGATTATATGTGCCCTACACGACGAAACGCTGTAGTATTGAGAAAGCTTCCAGATCTTGTTTTCTTTTTCTATTGCGTGGAGCAACACCCTTGTGCCTATAAGACTGCAGTAATTGACGTTTATTAGAAATTATGTGCACAAGTCAGACGCCACTTTGAGACTTAACTTGCGATGTAGTGAATACCACGAGTAAAACGAAACAAAAAACTCGAGATAACGTCACGTTGGTGTTGATTTCTATGAATAAATCGCAGACAGCGTAGTAAATAACCTAGACTGCGGGTCCACGAGAAGGCGTTTTTTTTTTAAATATCCGCACGCAAAGTGGCCGGTCTCTGTATAAGCGTCTTGGCACAGTGTGCGTATACTTGCGGCTATACAGTGTGAGTATACGAACAATGTGAGTATTTTTCACATTACTTCCTAAGATGTTCCGTGCCGTTAAAATTTACCACAGAAGCTTAACTGTATGTACACAGTGGAAAGCTGTACGAGTAGCAATCTTTACACTCAAGTTTTGTCAACGTAATGAAGTTGCGTACTTTAGACGATGTTGTTCGGAGGGTTACAAGGAGCTGTGTGTCGCTTACCGTTCGGTTCGGGTGAGAATGACAAGTTTTACATCAAGAGCGTCAGCTTCATTCCTTACGAAGACGACGTTCAGCCCTGCTTTAATAAACCACGCGCATGCAAAACTGGTTCAGCACTTAGACAGAAAGTCGGCTGATTCTTATTCGTGCTGTACCCTCCATATCATATCGGCGAATTAAATTTTTTTCCGTCGTGGCCCCCTATCTAAATCCCAGTCGGTTAACATTACGCTCGGACAAATCCCTTCAAACACTCTCCTTTACTCTTGGTCATCTATAAAAGCAGCAGCCAATAACCAGAAGACATTGCATACATCACTGATCATGACACGTTTCTTCAAGATCATTTGCTTCCATTCTAAGGTGTGATACTTGGGTGTGTTCTAGCACTAAATTGTGCGCACTTAGCGTTTTGTCAGTGCTGCGACTTCAACACTCCGCACGCCAGAGAACAGTCTGTATTCTGTGCGACTACGCTTTTATTCAGTCTTCGTAGTTTCGCATGCCAGTTGACTCTGTGGAACTCACTCGCTGTTCCTTTTTCGTCACTATTACTCAACTACAGTGTTAATCAGGCCCTGAGTAAAGTGCTATATCTAGAGTCAGAAAAATAGACGAAAAGCTCTAGTTTCCTAGCTGCATCTACCACTTTACACAACACATGATTTACAGCGTACTCCTGTATAATTGCCGTTCGCGCCTTCAGACTACGCTAATCAACAAAATATACACTCGACTTTTTTTTTAAATAATATCGCACGAGCCTTGACGCCCGGACATGGTAGCACCTAATATAGGCCAGAAGTAACAAGATTTCCTACATGATGCGCAGGCGCAAAGAGCGGAATCATGCGCAAGCGCCACCTGCTGCGCTGTTTGCTTGTAGATGCATACGCACTATCAGTCTTATCTGAGCGCTCATGTGTTCAGAAAGCCGGTGTGACGTTCGTTGTCGTATCGCTGATGTCGTTGTTTCTATTCGATATTAAAAAATTACCATATCTTGGGGTCAACGCTCGTGCGATATTAAAAAACGAAATGGTGTACTCGTACACGATGTAACATGGGCGATTAGAAAAGGAGAAACGGCCTGCAAACAAACCGGTAAGGACTGCCTACTGTTCACAGAAAAGGTGCTTAAGGAATACCAAGACAGCGCGCTCGCACGAGATTTAGCCTACGATAAACGCATTTTGGGATTATTGAAAGAGAGTGCATTTGGGCAGCTGGCTGAAAGCCCTAAATCTCTCAAATATGCAAATGCAGTGAAACTCATTCAATCTCAACGCTTTACGGTTTTTGAACACTTATGTCAACACGATTACGTTTCGAAGAATGTCAGAAAGATTTCTACCGCAAGACCAATTCTTACCCGAAGCGCGGCTTAAGAAAACCCAGAAACAATTTAGAGCGCAGTAGGGTTCAAGTCGGTGCCAGCGCCCTTAAATTCATACGGTGGTCTTTGGGCGCATTATTTCTCAGCTCACATGTCACTCACATGTCCTCGGAGAGTGTATCGAAGCGCTCTGACCACGTGGGACGTCATGGACGATGAAAACAAAGGCCTCTCGTTCAGCGAGTGAGTTCACCTTTTAAATTCACCTTACGAGCTGATCGCAAACTGCGTTCAACTGTATCCTTAACATCTAAGTACACGGTAACATTTGCACTGGCTTAACTCGTAGCAGAGTCTAGCTCGTCGAAATCCTTCCTCCCAATAATCACGCTACACTTATTTGTACAGAGCCTCGTCCGGATGTATCCGAGTTACAGCAAGAGTCTGGCCAGACTGCGAGAACCGGATATGTCCAGACGCATTTGGAAATTCATTCATAGTGTGCCAGAAACGCAATCTAGGAATGCATTTTTTTCTTTGGGGGGGGGGGGGGGGGGATTAAGCGTGCGTCGCAATGAATAAACAAATTTTGTTTAAAAAAATGAGGAAATTGCAGCAAACATTCTGAATAAGTGTTTTTCCTAAAACAGTGATCCGAAATCAGGGCTTTAGTTCACAAAGCGTGATGTGCGCCACACACACACACACACACACACACACACACACACACACACACACACACACACACACGCACACACACACACACACACACACACGCACACACACACACACGCACACACACACACGCACACACGCACGCACACACACACACGCACGCACACACGCGCACACACACACACACGACACGCGCGCGCGCGCACACACGAACGCACACACACACACACACACACACACGCACACGCACACACACACGCATGCACGTACGCACACGCACACATTGAGCAGTACAAATATCTGTACCAACGTTTCGACATAGCGAATTCTTCTCAGACGAAGACGTGCCACGGCTGAAAGGATATACAGATATTTTTTTTTCTTTTTCAATGTGTGCTACCAGCATACTCAGTTAATTGAAAACACCCAGACCTATCAAATTTTGCAAACAAATCTTTGGAGAGAAAGGGCAAGCATTAAGAATTATCGGGTGAATCAAGATGACGATTGTTCAGAGGTCGCTGCGAATGCTCTGCGCAAGCAGTATTCCACAAGGTGGTGCTAGTCACATTTCACGTAGTAATAACGCATCTATTGCAACCACCCTTTCGATGTTTCTGCGATGCTGCGCTTTCTTTCTTTCTTTCTTTCTTTCTTTCTTTCTTTCTTTCTTTCTTTCTTTCTTTCTTTCTTTCTTTCTTTCTTTCTTTCTTTCTTTCTTTCTTTCTTTCTTTTTTTCTTTCTTATTGGCTTGCTTCCCTAGTTGCTTTGCTGTGATTTGCTGTGCGTTCTTTTGCTTTACCATGCTTTGCCTGTCTTTGGTGTGATTTGCTTGCCTGCACTTGTATGCAGCCACGCGAAGTTTCCTGCTTCTTTAATTTCTACGTCAAACTTCCAGCGGGCCCTCAGGCTCATTACTTCTCCGGTCGGACCACTCACGTGTTCCACCAACGAAAACAGCCGTAATGGCTCATTCATGGAGTTTCACACACACACAAAAAAAAAAGTACTAGATGGTATTCAGGCGCCACGATCGGTAATTACCGCGAGAGTGATGCTAAAGTGCATGACTTTCTTTCATTATTCGTACTTTCAGGTTGAGTAATATTATTCGGCTTTGTTTATGACGCCGTTATCTCCCTCTAGTGGTAGAAATTTCGATGAAATTCCACTCTCTTCAACCGAGAAATCCTGTGTTCACGAATAATCACTACGATTTGTATCGTTCGCAACGCAATACTTTATTGATGCTTATCAACTTTGCGAAGCCCCAAAGCCCTCTCTAATACCCCAGGACGAATCTAGTTTAGCCCCAATCATTCCGCATACCAGCCGTCATTTCCGTGCTGACAGAATCTACGCTTCCGGCATGTCCGCAGACACTGGTACCGGAGTTCCCTCTGTAGTCGTGTTTGTCCGAAACACTATGATTCAGCCGTTACATGGCTTTATAATGAATGTGTCGTGCTGCTAAGCTCGAGATGGCAGATTCGATTTCCTGCCAGGCAGCCGCATTTCAGTGGGGGGCGAAATGCAAATACCCGTGTACTTAGAATTGAGTGCACGTTAAAGAACCCCAGGTGGTAGAAAATATTCCGGAGTCCCCGCCTACTACGTGTCTCATAATCATGTCGTTGATTTGTCATGTAAAATCCCTTCAATTATTACCATGTCTTTTGAATGGGTCAGAAATAGATGACATTAGTGGCGCCTCCATACGCCTCAATTAGGGTACTCAGTCTGCGAATGCGACGCCATGCACCACACAATATTTGTGGCGCAAGAGACTCTTCATGAAAAGGACGAACCTGTGAATGGAGGGAGTAGGGATAATAATAATATCTGGGGTTTAACGTCCCAAAACCACGATATGATTATGAGAGACGCCGTAGTGGAGGGCTTCGGAAATTTCGACCATCTGGTGTTCTTTAACGTGCACTGACATCGCACAGTACACGGGCCTCTACCATTTCGCCTCCACCGAAATGCGACCGCCGCGGTCGGGATCGAACCCGCGACCTTCGGGTCAGCAGCCGAGCACCCTAACCGCTATACCACCGCGGCGGACTTGGAGAGAGTAGGGAGACAGAGGCGCAACCCCTCTATTTGTCGGCTCTATCACTGGTTCTTCCTTTTCTTGAAGAGTCTCTTGCGCCACAAATATTGTGTCCGACACTAAAAAGTAACCTGCCTGAAAAAGAAGTTAACTTGCAAAAACTCACTAGGTCCTTCATGCATTCACCTATGACAACTCGAAGGCGAAACCCGTCTTGGTTTTCTCTTCAGTCGATTGCATTGATACCCCCCCTCCCCCCGCCGCGAAAGTTTTCTGCACACATGGTGGTTTCGTGCTGCCTCCGGGCTGCACTTGTACGCAGCCACGCGAAGTTTCCTGCTTCCTTAATTTCTGAATAATTTCTTACTAACGTGTGACATCACGTTATGTGACGCTACAGTGCGTCGCCTTGATGACGGTACAAATTTGGCGATACGGGCCATCACGATGACGCCATATGAAGACGTCATCGCGTGATGATGATATCTTTCATCACTCGTGTCGACGCTAACGCCCCCCGACGCCGGCGGTCAGCTTTCGGCTTCGATGAGGTATCCAAGGCCTTAATAACAACGCCAACGCCGTCAGTTACTCCATTCCAAGGGCCTTCAAACACACCGGTGCTCCATGCGCAGAGGTCGAGGTGTCAAAGCGCTCCGTCGATGTGACGTAAGTTCAGCTCTGCGGGCGATTTCCACGGGTCGATCTAGCGGCGGCGGAAGCCGCGTGGTGAGGGGAAGGGCCGCGATAGCTTCCCGGCCCGCAGCGCTCTCCCGGCGATTGCGTGCTCCGAATCGGCGAGCGCGTCTGGGACACGGGCTTGTTCCGAAGCGGCGGCCAAAGTCGCCCCGAATCCGCGCGTCGCGATCATTAGAAGCGTTTCCCTGAGAACACGCTGCAGCGCGAAACGAGCAGTACCTATACAGGCGGCCGCGCGCAGTCGTTCACCCACGGGGAGGGAAGAATGGAATACCTAAATAGTAAATGAAGAAACGCTAGCGTGCAATGCTTTATTAGAGATCAGAGCCCTAGGCGTCCATTCATTGGCTACTGCGTTAGAAAGATGATGGCAACGAGGCCCCCCGAGTCTGTAGAGCAACATATAAAGGTGGCTGAAACGACGAAGCTGAAAGCCAAGCGTTAGGTTCCTATACGCTTTCTAAGTTGTGCGATGCGATGAGGTTTACAAGGATATGGTGAACTTAATGACCTCTAGGGAAAGAAGAAGAAAAAAAGTGTTGTGAAAACCCTTGGCTTTATAATGAAGCTAGAAGGACTTGGTATAGCAAGCTCAGGTCTCTAATAATTAATAATTGTTGGCGTTTTACGACCCGAAACCCCGACATGATCTTGAGGGACGCCGTTGTAAGAGGGCTCCAAAAATTTCGACCACCTGCAGTTCATTAATGTGCACCTGAACCTAAGTACACAGGTCTCCAGCAGTTCGCCTCCAGCGAAATGCGGCCGCCGCGGCTGGGGTTGGATTCAGCGTCGGGTCAGCAGTCAAGTGCCATAACCACTAGACCACCGTGGCGGGCGCTCAGGTCTCTCTTGCATACAGTTTCCTTAGAGTATGTACACTGAGGGGCGGTGCCCGTACCCAGAGCATGACTAGAAGGCGCCGTGTATGCCATCGGCGAGTTTAACCTGTAGAGAGAAGCTCGTCGCATGTTCACAACAGCACTAGAATCCATGGCAAATGCAAATTTATGGTCTGTTAAAGCATGACTTTTCTCGTTCTGTTGGCTTACTGCGTAGGCCTCAAAACATACTATGGGCTAAAAACTATTTAATTGGAGCTTTTTCTCTCAGTCTACATAGGGGAGATTTCGAATTTTTCGCCAATGTCGTGTCCTGCACCAATTTCACCCAGTCAGCCAAACCTGTTCGCCCACATTTTTTGGTTCTGATTATATTGATGTTCATCGACTTTCAACAATTTCCTCATATATATATATATATATATATATATATATATATATATATATATATATATATATATATATATATATAAATTTCGGAATGGTCAAGTGGCACAACTAAACGAAACCTCTGTAGTAGCTCAAGCATCGTTTCGAAGCTCGACATACAAATATAGATTTTACATACATTTTTCTATTATGCACAGTTTAGCAAAAGCAATCGAACTTTGAGGGGGGCGCCAGAGGGTCTTGAAAAATGTTTTCGCGCAAAAATGTTTGGCCACAGTACTCCATGGGGTATAAGAAACAGGTGTAAATTTTATCGGCAAAAGGTGCGATGGTCGAGCGCCACGTCTGGGACACTTGGCATGGAATGACCTATATATATATATATATATATATATATATATATATATATATATATATATATATATATATATATATATATATATATATATATATATATATATATATATATATATATATATATATATATATATATATATATATATATATATATATATATATATATATCGGACGCGTGTTCTGCTGCTCGTGTTTTATCTGACAGCACTAGGGCGTGGCATGTGAGCCCAAATTGCAGCTTTTGGTGGACGTTGATGAACTTCCGCTAACAAGGCGCAGATAGTACGTGCCTTGGTTACGGCTCCATACGTAATTGCCGCGGCCGCTTGACATATACATTGTTGCTTTCTTACATATACGGCCGTTTCCTCCGTGGTTCCGGTGAACAACTTTGAGTTGCTTTTAGGCCTGTTTTGTTCGTTCTTTATATGATTATGCTGATGCTCCCGAGTAGGTTCTAGACAAGCCAACACATCCCAGTGCGGACGCTAATTATAATTTGCGATCACACGTAAAACATTCCATTATCATACACGTTCACAAGCAAATATGCAATGCAGAAAGAGGCTTCGGACAAGAGGTTTCACGAACCAGTGGAAATGCAATTGGAAGTAAAGCGCGAATAATTACAGAATCCTGCAGATCTAGTACATGCAAATATATTAACTACTATGAGAACAAGCCGTGTTTCGCAACATATTGTGACATACTGAATAAATATAAATAATTTGAACAGCCATGGACTGGTATGTTCGACGCTACAGTTCTGCAACGAACCACTCGCGCCAATCACTTGCAGGATTCCTCAACTGAAAATCGCTCTCGAATGCACATCGCTACGTTTCCTATACGTTTACCGGGCCGAATAATTCTGTTCATAAGTAGGGATGTAGTAATTTTCAAAAACAAAGCACACTGAATGACTTCCAAGTTTCTTTAGACACCACGCCCCCCGCGGTGGCACAGTGGTTACGGTGCGGGGACGATCCCGGCCGCGGCAGCCGCACTTCGATAAGGGCGAAATGCTAGATTCTCGCGTGTGCGATGCGAGTACGTTAATGAACCCCAGGTGGTCGAAATTATATGTCCGCTACTGCGTGCCTCATAATCATATCGGTGTTTTGGGACGTAAAACTCCAGTAATTATTATTTATAGGCTCCACAAGATGACACCTCATCTGTAAAGTACTACAGTAACCTTCCAGAAGCGGCCATAATAAATCGCCCAGAAATATATGACGCACGTGGCACCTGAAAACGCCATCTATTGCCCAGCGCTCGGTCTCCAAAACGCTCGCTGCAGCTTTGTATAAGGCCGTTGGATGGGGGTGCCTGACCTCGGATACCCTCGAAGATTATTCCTTCTGTCCTGGAGCACGCTGTGTGCAGGTGGCACAGCATACGTGCTATACGTGCTAGTGGATGGTTATGAGAATTCTTTGCAGTCTAGCATTTCGCGTGACGGTTAGCCGCATCAGCCAAGACACGCTCGATTGCTTTACAGGACACGTACGACCCGCACAATTACTGACGGGGCGTCTTGCAGTGGCCTGTCCCCCGTCGGTTATACGAGAGCCAAAATAGTACCTCGCACTGCTCGAGTCCAAGCCAGAAAGGAGGATAAAGAAGGGACGAAAAAAAAAACTGTTGCTAACGGGTGACGCACGGAGTGCACGTAAGAAACGCGTACGATAAAAATGCCTTGCCGGAAGTGCATCTTGTTCGCAGCACAGGGGTCCACATGTGCTGCGAGCAAGCGAGGAGCGAGCCACTGGTGACGCCTGCGGCGCGGGCGAGTTATACCGTGCGGCTGTCCGGCCGATGCGGGCTGCTCCTTTGCATGCGGCAAAAATGTCTCCGGGCCTTGCTCTCTGCCTCTTTCCTTCATTCGTTTTATTCCTCCCATCCTCCCCATCGATGTCCCCTGTGTATCGCCGTTCTCCTCCTCCGCCTTGCGGGATCTCTCTTCTTGCCGCGCTATCTCGAAGCGTTCTCGTGACGCGCATTGAGTATGGGCAGTAAGATGGTCGGACGTAGGAATAGAGAGGACGAAGAAGGGGCTGAATAAAACAGAAAGAAATAAAATGTACGGGGGGAAGGGGGGGAGGGAGTCTTGTCCTCCGCGCCTCCAACGCCACCGCGCCCCTTACTGGGAGCACTTTTTTATAGGTACGAGTTACCTCGTTTAGCTCGATGCTTTAGTTTCCTCGGTTCTAGTTGTGCGCGCCGCCGCTTACATCGCCTTCCTGATGCGATTTGCTTGTCCCGGTCTCGCGTGTTCTGCCCGCAGCCGCTGTTACGTGATCCCCCCCCCCCGACGACAGTGCGAGGAAAACGGAAGGGAGGGAGGCGTGCATGCGAGAGGGTCGGCAGAAGAAAAAGAACGAAACGACAACGAACGAAGGCGAAGAAAGAAGCGAAAACAATGCCTGGAGAGCGTGCGGCCTCCGGAAGAGAAACCGTGCGCTCCAGCGCTGCCTTGTCGGCGCCTTCGGGCAGCGCACCTTTCCGGAAAGCGTGATTTGCATGCCGCGCCTCGGCACTTGGCGCTTTAGAAAAACAAACAAACAAACAAACAAACAAACAAACAAACAAACAAACAAACAAACAAACAAACAAACAAGCAAACAAACAAACAAACAAACAAACAAACAAACAAACTTGATCTTCCTCGCTCCTTCTCTGTTTCTATTTCTCGCGATTGGAGAGGAGAGTACGGCTTAATAAGTAGTCAACGAAGACTATAGAATATCTCGTTTCATTAGCGCGTCGGGTGGGAGCCCTTTATCCCGCGCATGACCCGCGAACTGTGTGCGTGCCACTTTGTAGCGTCTAGTTTTTTTTTGTTTTTGTTTTTTGCGTCTTCTCCACCCATTACTTTTTATGTAGTTTGACCGTCTTAATGAGCGACTTTATTTTCAGTATAAGATTAAATTTGGAAAAAAAAAACGCCGTGCCTGCGCGGAACGCGCAGCACAGTCACAGCGAAAGTTGGAAGAGCGGCCTTTCCAAGAGCATTTTTGAAACGCTGTGCCTCTTGCACAGCGCTTTGTTTACCGGGTGGCAGTTTTTGCCGATTTTTCATGTTCCTCGCTTAGCCATCGGTTTTTTATTTGGCCACGCTGGAAGTAGACTCGCCTGCGCACCCTCCAGGCATGCCGCCGCCGTTGGCGGCCACCTCGAGGAAACGGAACCGCGAACTCAGCGGCGCCGACAGTGAGTCCACCGAACTGTATTCGGCGAGCAGTGATGGATCCGACGATGAATTCACCCCAGTTTACAGTCGTAAACCAAAACGAAGATCGCTGGGTGCTTCACCCCATTCAACCGCATATACTGTGAAGCAGAAGGTGACATCGAATAATTATACCGTCATATTTGTGCCAGTCACACCATCGGACAACCTGAGGCACCTGAATCGGCAGACCATCTCGAGAAAACTAGAGTCCTTAGCTCCTAACGAAATCAAGGATGTACGAGTCAAACCCCCGCAAGAATGTCTTGGCCGTTGACGTAATACACCAGCCATCTCTCCTATCTCTAACTTGCATCACAGACCTGGATGGCATCAAGATAAAAGCTCATATTCCACTGAGCAAGGACATGGTAGTTGGTGTAATATACGATGTTGACATCGCCATTCCTTCTGCCGATCTTCCGATGCTGATCAAGGAAGCGAGTGATGACACCAACATCGTCCAAGTATCACGCTTGGGTAACTCGCGTTGCGTGAAGATTATCTTCAGAGGCGACACTTTGCCATTCCACGTGAAGGTAGGACACTTTCGACACGTGGTTCGTCCGTTTACACCAAAGCCACTACAATGCCGCAAGTGTCAGAAAATGGGTCATGTCAGCGGAGTTTGCAGGAATGTGGTGCTTTGCCCCCCGATGCGCCGAGCCCCACAATGCAGAATTCTGCCGAGCAACTACCCTGAAATGTCCCAACTGCCACGGATCGCATGAAGCTTCATCAAGAGACTGTCCGGCAGTGAAGAAAGAATGGAGCGTAATAAAACAGATGGTAAGGGATGGCTCAACACACAAAGAAGCCGCTGATATTGTCAGAAAGCGAAAACGACGTTCCCGTCACCGACGAAGGTCTAGGAATACTGCTGCCCAATCTGGACCGTCACCGCGATGTCATAATTCAGCGGACCACCGGACTTCTCTTTCCCGACAGTTACCACCACTGCCTCCGCCACCACCACCACCACCAACCAATGCCTTACATTCGGAGGGCCAAGATGACGAAGAGGGGATGAAGGCGGTGGCGGATGTCGTGTGGCCGTCCTTACCACCACTGCGCGTCCACAGAAAGGCGACACAAGATTCTACCAAGGATCTCCGCGACGAAGACCTACGTGTCATCGCTGTGTTGAGGTCATTGAGCAGCACAATGGGCACACTCCTCATCGGATTGACAACCCCATCAGCTCGAAGCGCACTGCATGTTCTGGAGACCTTGGAGCCATTCCTTGCAAGCCTTCATTAACATCATGGATTGCAGTGTACTTCATCTAAGACCGTCGAAGTTGTCCCGTACTTTGTGACATTTCGCAGTTTTATGACTTTCTGGTCATGCGCGGTACACGCTGCTATGCGTGCAAGCGTATTACTTTCCCTCTCTTTCCTTCTTCCCTTCTCTATTCTTTTTCCTCCCTCTTCCCCCCTTCCCACGTGTAGGGTAGCCAACCGGGTGCACCCTGGTTAACCTCCCTGCCTTTCCTTCGCTTTTCTCTCTCTCTCTCTTGGGACAACTATACTACAAGCACACTTGCATGGTACCCACTCCACCATAAACCACCATAATTTTTGTGTAGTGGGAAAGCGTCCACTGTGTCATTCGTCATTCTTCGGGAAAAGCGCGGTACCCGCTACACACTTGAAACGCATTATGTGCACTTTGTTGATGCTGTGGCTGACAACGATGTAGAATTATGCCTGAGGCTTTTGTAATTGGTTGGAGCATTGAACGGCACACTCTTTATGCAATTCGCATTGTGTGACGCCTGGTTGTTACTTACTGTTCTAAAACGCTTTATTACACATGTAAACGCGATTCCTTACCCGACATTAAGCCTGCATAGGGTCATTTTTCAACGCGTTTTCAAGCACCGGCGTAGCTCAGTGGTAGACTAATGGGCTGCCCCGCAGAGGGCGCGGGTTCGATTCCCATTCTGTCCAAGGTATTTTTATATAGTTAGTTTTTTAGAGGTGAAGCCCCTTAGGGCATAGGCTAGTCCGGCGCCGTCCGTCGTAGCCACCGATGACGATGACGCTGATGACCATGAAGAATAAGCGCGTTCCAGACCACCTCTAGTTCCCATCGTGTGCACCGAGGAAGCAGAGCGTCCCGTGGGCGATGTGGCCATCTATGTCAAGCAGAACACTGTAGTACAAAAGGCCGTCAACCACTACCACAGTCATCAGAGTCATGGCCGAGAGCATAGAGGGGCAGCTTAGCAATGGCTAGGCAGGTAGTGTCTGTCGCCCAGGTTGACTCCATTCCTTGATATTGCTTGGATGTGCTTGCGGGGGCTTAGTCCATCCCTCCTTGCCGCGTCCCACAACCCCACAGCGCATGCGCGTCCCCTCCCCCCTCTCTCTCCTCTCCTACGCTATCCCCCCTTTCTCTCCTCTAGGAAATCCTGTACTGTACGTAGCGGCGCCCGCGTCCTACACCCCTCCAGAGCATGCGCGTCCCCTCCACCTCTCTCTCCTCTCCAACGCTCACCCCCCTTTCTCCCCTCTAGGAATCCTCTACGGAGCCATATAAGAACCCCTATCCCTCCACTTCACCGACCATAAAGCCGTTATAATGAAGGGGGGACCGGAAGCCACGTCTAGCTATCTACGAATAAATAAAATTTCTTGTATATATACACACAGTGTTTGTCACGTCTTTGATGATGTACTGGACGAAAATTCATGGAAGATTCACGGTTTACCGATGAACCTCCGGAGCTTCGCCCACTCATCATCATTCACTCCGTGGATATGCTGTTATTTTTATATATCCAGAGAATAATTATGCTCTTTCTTTTTTCTTATTTCGTGCGATAGTGGTTACGGACACCGGCGGCGGCGGCAGTGGCGGCGGCGGACAACTACGGCGTAAAAACAGCCCTTGTTGAGATCTCATAACAGCTTTCGCTGTAAAAAAAATCGCCGCCCAAGTACTCCGTACAGATGGTTAACCAGCGATGCTGAAAAATGCGGCCCCGGTATGCATTACGCGCTGGGAGCTATCGAAGTTTCTTCTGTTGTAGCTGCTGATTTCTATATCATCACATTTAAGAGACGCGTGATTCAAACTCTGCGTTTGGTGAGGTTAGCTTGAAGGATTTTAATAACACCTAAAGGACTTAGTGGGTAGCGATCCATCCTGAAACGGCTATCATCCCTAGCTATACATTCTGACAAAACCTGAAAAGAAACTAGCGCAAGCACGTAGACCCTTCGAGGTAGTGCAGGCTAGCGTTGCATTTTTTATTATAGTTCCTGCGCACTAACAAACCACCACATTTCCCGCCTTCTAGCCGTAGAAAAAAAAAAAGAACACACGTTCCTCATTCGTGAATTTAATATCGAATGCCTAAGCATAATGCTAAGCGCTTTAATAACACGCCATATGTCGGTCACGCTGTCAACGATCGAAGCAGAGCACTCACCACACACAGACGAACACGTGGCGTCGAATTCGTTAAGCACGTGAGCCCGTGGCGAAATTAAACCATTTCAAGCGTCGCAAAGCGCGGGCGCAATTGCACGTGGGCAAAATTCTAGGGGTTGTTGTGTTCCCAAAGGTTATTCTTTTCTGTCATGCGCCCACGTCGAATTGGTTGCAGTACTGAGCTTCTGTGCTTGAGGTCCTGTGTTCGACTGTCACGAAAATTTTGTTGTTTGTCATATTTTGTTTTATTCGTTTTTTCCTTTTTTTTTTTTTTAATGACAGAGGATTCTGTTATGGCAGATGGACAGCTCACGTACGCTTTTCCTGTGTTTTTCACTCGTGTAATGATGCTTCAATGCTTAGACATTAAAATGTTTCTTTTATTTTTTTTTCTCGAGTATCACTTTATACAGCCAAGGACGCTTGTAAAGTACGCCTATCATTGTTCCCTTGGTAATAGCCCGATATATACGCAACCATGATTCGTAATATAATCCACGTTCTTATCTTGTTGTCTCGTGTACTATCGGAACAAGTTGACCTTGGTAATGCCCTTTCTTTCTTTCTTTCTTTCTTTCTTTCTTTCTTTCTTTCTTTCTTTCTTTCTTTCTTTCTTTCTTTCTTTCTTTCTTTCTTTCTTTCTTTCTTTCTTTCTTACTTTCTTTCTTTCTTTCTTTCTTTTGTTATTACAGTTACGAATTGCGCAGAGAATCATGCACATTGTATCGTGCCCACTCAATACGGCAATATTTTCCAGCTATCAGATAGAACGGCATAAGATGATGGAAGTCGAAAGGCTTTCATTACTGAACGCAGCCACAAGCGGACCAGACCATTCTCAAAAATGCGATTCTCTCTGTTGTCCTGTTCAATACGCGCTGCTCGTCCTCGCCCGCGACAGCAGCCCCGGAGCATGGGCCCTGCGCTCACTCGGCCTGGCAGGGAGCCAGAAGAAAAACGGCCGAGATGTTGAATTCCAGCGGGAGCTTTGTGACACCGAGGAGTCTTCGAGGTTTTTCTATTTTTAAGAAAGCCTCGTTCTCAACGACCTTCAGCAGTCGGGGGTGCACGCGTTAAGGCAACCATTCTAATTACTCGTCAAACTCGTGCTCGTTCAATTCGAAAAGATCTAGCACCGAAGTCTTGGGGCGAAGAAATTGAGTGTCGCGGTTTGTTTTTCGGTTTGTTTGTTGCGGTGGAATCAATAAGAAGCATGTAGGGAAAACACACAGAACCCTTCCCCTATTGTGAAGACGGAAGCCAGCGGCTGCGGCTGCACGCTCTGCGGCAGCGGATTCACGTCGTTTTGGCCCCAATTCGAGCGTCTGTGCGCGTTGGCGCTCCTTCGATTCCCGCTCTTCTTCCTGCGAGCGAACGACCCGCGTCCGTCCCATAGCGAGTGCAAGTGGCAACTGCCGATAACAGCGCCAGCGCGATCTCCACGTCACGAAACAAAGTGGCACACCGAGTGGTGGGAAGTACTACCTCTGCCGAGTATCGCGACACTTGTGAAAGAGGCATCGGTGGGGTCGAGGGGCGCGGGAAATTGTTCTAAACTTCGTTTTGTCCATGGACGCGATCCGTCCGCGCCAGTCACAGATACCAGTCATAGAGAGGCCAGTCATAGAGAGTCATAGAGAGGCCAGTCATGTACAGCTTCGCTGTCAAACTAGGTGTGTACTCGACCCTCCTGTCAGTCAGCCACGAAATGCCGAGTTCGTCTTTTCTAACATTTCGAAGGAGACCCCTTGCGCTGGATAGCGGGTTCCTTTGCCCTGGGAGCCCACAATTACAATCTTTAGATTCTCGTTCACAGCTGCCTCAGTAGGTCTGATGGAAACGAAATGCAAGAAAAAAAAATTCAGGTACAACGTGAGTTTAGGAGTATGGTATAGATAACTCTGAACGGTGAAATTTAATCCGACACCAGCCATTCTCTTACAGACCAACCTTTTTTTTTTTGTACTTTTGTGACTTGAAAAACCATCAACCGCTGTCTCTCAAGTGAACGTTCTTCGTATTGTTGGTCCTAAAACACTTGTTCATCTACGTCTTCCCTGAGATATACAAAAAGGTGAGCCAAACGAGGTCGCCGTGCCCCAACAAAAAGACTCTGTAGCTCTATAAGCTCGACTGAGAATTTTTTGTTTTTCAACACAGTGAATTGATAGAATACTTGTAAGCGGTACTCAACGTGAAATTTCGTTTCCGCTGTGTTCATATGACATGTCCATGTCTCGCTTTGTACTTGTAGCCTTGCAAACCTCTTTTTTTTTTCTTTTTTTTTTCGTGCGTAATGCTTGGAGTTGCTCAGGTAGTTCTAAAAACTACAGAATTATTACAATGTACAGCTAGTACTTCCGTCATTTTAGTTGTTCTTGTTGGTTTCTGTTTTTTCTACTCACGATTTTTGAATATCCACTTTTACGTGAGGCCAGACTCACTAGTGGCCCTCCCATAGATATGCCAATGTAATTGCGGAACTCGAAAGAGATGATGAGGACGGTGCGCGAGAGTTCCAGCAGAAAGAAACGCGCATTTTTTTAAGGTCCGAATTTTCGATTACACTATCAGAAGACGCCGTAATGACGCCTCTCCGGAAGATCCCTGAATTAATAGTGAAGTCTTCATCCTCTTCTGTGTCCTCAATCTGTCACACACTGCGGAGTAGATAGCTGAACAATTAACCTACTGAACCTCTCTGCTTTATAATTGGATCAGAACGTGACCTCATAATTTTGGACATAGCGTATTCCTGAGCCCTCGTACACCGATGTTCTGCAGCGGGGCATGTTCAGTTTATGACTAAATTCAAATTGCGTAACTACTCGCATACTACAGGAGCTGGCTGACATTGGCTCACACTGGCTAAATGATGGCAAATACTGGCTGTCGTCGGCTATCCGCTTTCTTCAATCAACCCGGCTCCAATGATTGAGTTCTCTAAGTTTCTCTTTCCCTCTCTCTATCTCTCTCTCTCTAAATTTCATCCACCAGTGCTTTGTGACATTGTATAGGCATGGCTGAGCGTACGCACCCTTACAACACTGTCAGTCTTCGCGATCAACCAGGCTCCGCGCCAACCAGGCTCCGCGATCAACCAGAGTTCATGTTAGGATACAGAGCAAAAGGGGTGACGCGTATATCCTTATGTGCAAGTCCCTAGTGTTGCAGATTTCATTGGGACTGCTTCTATCCTCTTCGTTTCGGAATCCACGACTACCAATATCATGTGTCTTTCAATATGACATGCATAGTCGGCGTGCAACCGGCTCCATTTCTCTCCCGTCATGGGACATGTTACTGGTGTTTGCGCTGGAGGCATCGCCGCAGCCTGTACACAAGCAGGACACCCCCCGCACCAATCGCTCGATCTCAGCGTCTACACCCGGAAACCAAAACAGGGATCTTGCAATGTTCTTCATGGCCGCCATGCCTGGGTGTGTTTCATGGAACAAGTCCAAGATGTGCCGGTTTACAGCCGTGGGAAGCACGATGCAGTGTCCCCAGTAGACCAAGTCTTGGTAGTAAGTGAGCGCAGCCTTCTTGCTGAAGTACGGCCGGAAGCGGATCTGCTCTTCAGACAAAAATTTCGGCTAGTCTTTCTTAATCCAAAATTTCACTTGCTGCAACAAAGGATCCGTTTCTGTAAAATATGCCACACCTAGGTGACACGGCTAGCTTAGCGAGAACTTGAACCTATGAATCTGTTTTAAGACAGCTCCACTGAGGGACCTGCTGAGCTTTCCAGTGCCTTCCGCCCTTGGTTTCAACCTCAAGTCCCCTTTGTAAACACTGTCCAGCTTACTCGATTGAAGACAAACTGTGTTAAGCGCTCATCAGATATGCGAGTGCGTTCAGTGAACATTTCATGCAGTTTTTAACCATTTTTTTCCCCTCGGTGGGTGTCATTCCAATGTCGACAAATATACAGCTTGATGGTCGCGATTAATGATGATAATGATGAGTTGCGGCCGTACCCTTTAGATCGGGCATCACTTCGGGCGCCTCCTCGATTAAAAGTTAAAATCTTATTTCTCTGCTCTTCCGCTTATAATGTTTTAAGTCACCCGCCACGGTTAACTCTTGACGTCAGCCTGCTTCCCGCGTACGCTGTCACCTTGGCATTACGCAGTTCACGGCTAATGACGCCTAATAGCTTCACGCTTACTTCCTTCGCTGGATGTCGCATCGTTAATGATAACGAGGCTTTCAAAATTAAACAGTCGGAAACATCCAAGTGTGAAGCATCTATAATGTATACAGAGTTCCGCAAATGCAAATGACATTATGATTTATTTATTCGGGGGGTATGACGTCGCAATGAAACAGTGGGGACACGAGGGAAGCCGCGCTAGCAGATCAATTGCGACCACCTGTGTTTCTAACGGGCACCTAAATTTACCTACACGAGAGTTTCGGCATTAATCCCTCACCGAAATGCGGCAGCCGTGACCGAGAAAGGTTTTACGAAAATAAAACCCGCGACCTCTAGCTAAGGACGCGAGTGTCAGGGTGCCATCACAGCGGGTACAACTGTGCATTGTGGTTTAACTTCGCAAATCCATCCTGGTGTTATGAGAGAGGCCATCTACGCCGGCGCATGCATTTTCACAAGCGCTCGTTCCGAGTTTCGGAGCAACGCCCTCCAAGAAGTAAAGTACACAAAAAAATTATACAAATAAAACAAAAATGGAAGTCCTAATCTTCCAACGCGCCATTTAAAATGACATTCATTTTCCCGACCAACTTTGCAGCGAGAACTGTACCTGTCATGGCTTGCGTGTTTATTCAACGAATGCAAAATGAATACAAAAAACAATAGCAGAGAAAGTAACCGTAGGAGTGCAAAATGCATCTCCTCCTGTTCTACGTGTTCTTCTGCTACGTGAAGCAAGCATACACCGCAAGAAATGCTATACTGAGAAAGAGCAAGAACAGGAAAAATCAAAACATTGGGAATTCGGCGAGCAGCACAAAGCTTATTCAAGCTGCTTGAAACAGCGGACTAAGTGATTTTCGGACCACATTAGTCGTGTAAACAAAGGCCACTCGCAGTGCTAGGGCGCATAAACTTATCTCAGTCAATGGATCGACCCGTCCACGATAAAAATGAACGAAACACATTACCGCCTGATGCATTACATGCGCTTCACTTCCTGTAAACTTCAGACTTGAAGCTTGGCTTTAATTTCGTGACTCTTTAGTTCAACATTCGCGTGGCAAAAAGTTAGTGACTTCCGGTTAGTTGGCTTTCTCTCAGTAGCACGAAGGAAGTAGCTTAAGCGAATGCAAAATAAATTATCAAGCCTACAAAGGGGCAAGTGGCACTTTTAAGCTATAGATCTATGTGTATACGCCTTCTGTCTTGCGCGGCTCTGACGGTCTTTTTAAGCTAGTGCGCTCGTGTTTACGTTCAAGTTATTAGGGCCAGAAGGCTCTACATAATCGATATTGCCTAGTGTGTGGTGTTGGGGCGCATGCGACATTAAACACAGCCCAGTCTGTTGCCTTTTCTTCCATACCTGCAGAAAGAAAGCCTCGACGCTGGGACTGAACAAATCTTTTCACCTGAACACATTACGTTCTTTCAACGGGGGGTGCAGCCACGCTGCTAGCTACAGGCGACCGAGCTTGAGAGTACAAATACACATTGCATTGCATCAACCTGGGATTTCGTTTACTGTTCGTTCGCTTAGCGTTCGATTCCTACGATAAAAATACACACAGCGCCCTTTAAGGTGAAACGTTTGTTAAATGCACCGAAAACTTTGTGCGAGTTATGCAAATGCGATTTTTGCGGATACTCTAAGGGACACTAACCAGGAATTTACTTGCAGCTGCGTCAGGAAATTAGGTTTCTGCAAAAAGCAAAGCAACCACTCATTTACCATACTAGGACGGTTGCTTTCTCCGCCAACCCCCTTGACGTGACGTCAGCGACCTGAGCAGCAAATACTTATGTGTAATTAATGCAATATTGATCATTAAAGAAAACATGTACGTGGTACTCTAAAGCAACCTTAAGTACTAAGGTACTACTGAACCTAGCGAGTTTAGACGTTTTTTTTTTTTTCATTTTGGTACTGAAATGTGTAACCTATAGATACTGGAACATGAGCAGTTTGTGTTCCTTCACTCAATTCTGTGCCTTTTTTTACTACCAACTTAGCAAATGCTCGAAGTATGTGAATGTCTCCAGTGTTTTTCGGTGTTTTTTCGGTATTTTTTCCGTGCCCTGCTAGTTTTGCTTTGTCTTCGAAGAGTAGAAATTGGCGCCAATAAAACAACCAACCACTCTTTCAATTACACATCAATAATATAAAAATACTTTGACGTAAGTGACATTATGATATCGTATTCTAGTGCATATATCATGGTTCAAATGTTTTTTTTTTTATTTGCAGGCGATGTTTAGTGCTCATATTGCTCCTAAAAAATCTTCCTACTTCCTGCAAATGAACAAAAAGCTCAGTTATAGCTACATATTCCTATAGCGTGGACTGACTTAATTTTCTTCCTTAGTGTCTAGTTTATCTGACACGCTTTGAACGGAAGATTACAGGCGAGAAGAGATAATATTAGCTGAACTAATTACCTACAATTTGATGTTGTCGCGTTTGCGAAGCTCTTACATGCACTGCAAATTTGAAGTAGGTCCTGTAATAAAACGCAAATTCATTTTACTCGAGAATTTTCGACGAAGCTTAGGCCATTAAACGTATATATCCTCAAGAGATTATCACAAATAGCGACCGATTTCAAATTCCGGGACCGAAATATCGGAACGACGGCACAATCCAGAGGGCCGCTTTAAAGATATTGTTTTAATAAAATGATTTCATAAAAGAGCACAAACTTCGAGAAAGTGGTTCCATCAGCTTTGAGAGCACGGAAAGCGAAGCGGGGCAATTAAAAATGGACGACTAATTACGCGTCGCATAAAAAAAAATCAAGAGCGACTTGAGGGCTAGAACTTGTCGCTCACTGCACGTGACAATCCGAACAAATGGCCAGAGCAGCTATTGAAGCATTCATTCATTCATGCATGCATGCACTCATTCATTCATTCATTCATTCATTCGGTCAGTCAGTCAGTCAGTCAGTCAGTCAGTCAGTCAGTCAGTCGTACTGTCGATCTCATTACTATTCCACAGTTCCGCCAAAAGAGTGCGAAATCAGCGGCACTGGGTGCAATATTTCGGGAAGGATGTCAGCACGACATTTCCAGACAAATAAACCCAATGAAGTTGCCCTTAAGTTACCGCCATCCTTATTTTCAACATTTTAGGCTTTAATCCCAAGTATCCTCATGTTCTATTAATTTTCTTATTTCGACACTGGCCCCAAGGAAGCCACGTGATCGACTGAGCGCAAGGAATGATAACAATCTTAAGAAAATCGTAGGGAAAAAGAAACATTCGACAAATATGACACTTAGGGCTCACTCACGATATATTCTTTAATGTCAGACGGACAGACGTGGAACATTGCGAATGAAAAAGCCCACGGGACGTCAATATAAGCGCCAGCTCCGATTATGTAGCCCCATAATTCTGGGAAAGATTGGCCCATTTTCACAATGCAACGTAACATCATACGAACGATCGTTCTCAGCCGCAAACATCTGCCGTTCAAATCGAGTTATGGGACAGCTTCCATTTCTCTCTTACTGTCTCCTGATTCTATATATAGGTACACATATATCCACAAAATCCTTTTCGCAGTATATTCTCGACATGAACGACTGTTCTACAACTAAAACACGGCTCTGTCGCAACGTAATGCTTCACAGAAATCGAGCCTTGTTGATTGCGTCCCGTCCCCGCCTGAAATATAGCCTGCCCGAGAGTTCGGGTACTGTAACATGGACAATGACGTGATATATACATAGAGACGTATATGCGTGCTCCTCTGGCCTTTCACTCGCTAACACGCCGCGGCCAATCACGGTTTCGAGACGCAGCCACCGAATTCGAGCTTCTCTCAACTCTCCGCGATATCGTGTTCCTCCGAAGCCCCGCATGCCTCAAAGTGCATCGCTGATGTCGCAAGAAAGGAACGCACTTAACGCCGCCACATAGTGTTGCCCCGTCGCGGGCTATTTGATCCGCCGCGCAGAGCGTGGCGAGTCTTTTCATTAGCGACGGGGACGAGCGGCTCGAGGCGTGCGCGGCCCTTTTCCTCCGCGCGACCGGACAAATCCGGCCGCGCGGTCGGCCGGCACTTTCTCCTTGGAGAAACGGAACAGTCGGCGCGGCGGCGGCTCCTTTTCGAAGCAGGTCGAGCGTCGATGGGCCAGATGGTGCGTGCTCGCGGGCCGGCAAATTCCATGACGCGGCGGTCGCACCTCTCGCTGTCTGTACCGCGGCCTGAGAGGAAAGAGAACGACGGAGAAGGGCGCTTATCGCTTACGCGCGCAGCGAGCGCGGTTGCGCGGAAGATGGAACATCCCCCCCCCCCTTCTTCCGAGTTATTGGTGCCGCTTATATAACCGCCGCTGCGGACATTTGACAACCTGCTCTGTTCTTCCCAGTGCCATAACGGCTGCAGACGATGTACTTTGCGTGCGTGCGTGCGGGCGTATGTATGTATGTATGTATGTATGTATGTATGTATGTATGTATGTATGTATGTATGTATGTATGTATGTATGTATGTATGTATGTATGTATGTATGTATGTATGTGCAAAGAGAGAGATAGAAGCAATGAAAGACAGCGAGGTTAACCAGACGCGCGTCTGATTTTCTACCCTGCTCTTGGGGATGAGATAAAGGGGAAAAAAGAGAGGCAGAAGAAAACAAAAATGCACGGAATCACGCGCACACATGTGGGAAGTATCAGGTCTACAGGCGGTCGCACAGATCTGTTGAGGTATGGTATTTGATTAGCGCTTTCACTGCCTTCATGCGCCTTCGAAGTACATGTCCATGGCCTCAGAACATTGGCTCCAGAAAATAGTCTGCGCAGTAAACATGTGCATATGGAGTAAATCTTTGAATCTCGTTTACACTAATAAAAGATATATATATATATATATATATATATATATATATATATATATATATATATATATATATATATATATATATATATACATACATACATACATACATACATACATACATACATACATATATATATATATACAGAATGTGTGCCCATGAAACGTTGTCCACTCCACTCAGCCAAGGCATCATCGTTTGATGGATTCAAACAAGCGCCCCGTTCTGAAACTCACGAATTCATCAATAATTCATCAACGTAGAGGTGACACTATCACGTACGATGGGAAGGTGTCTATCACTCTCGCACCTATATGTGATCGCGGCTGAAGCAGAGATGAAGCGAGCCGGCCATCTCCGTCGCACGAATGGAACATGCGATAACATCGCCCGCGTGCGACGCCTACCTTCGATGGCTGGGGCCCCCCCGCAACAGAAGCATACAACTTAAATCAATTTGGCGTCCATGACGAAGCTTGCCGCCCTTCGCATATAATAGCAAGGGCCAAGTATCAGTCTTTCAGCATAGCAGTGACATCATTGTGTCACTGCACCTTTATATTCATTCGTCCAATGGATGAAACACGAATGATACGATGCATACTACACTCTTTGCGCCTATCGCCAATCTGGTGTACGGCGACATTGGTGACGGCGAGCTGCCATCACAGCACGGTATGCGCGCGTTTGATGGAGCACAGATTGGTGGGGTTCGCTTTGCTCGTTGTCCTCTGGCCAACCTCGCGGCGCGCAGTACACGCGCCGACAGGCGTACGTGCGCCGCCACTCATGTACACTGCACTCCATGTGGGTCACGCTCTTATAAATTGCAGATTAGCGTCGCTGTGAGCACCGCGGGATCTCTGGAGATCAGCGTGGCTGCCGCCCGGGTGCCCACGCAGCGTAAGTATGACGCGCTGGAGGTCGCCGGCGCCGCAACCGCTTTGCCAGCTAGTAACCAATATGCGCGCGCCAACCGCAAAGGCAGCCCCACAAGGTGAATTCCTCGCGGTGCCTACGGGGGCTATACCGTGTACGTGCCGCGCGTTACTTCTGAGTGCGCGCCGTGACGCATTGCTCGTGCTATCAGCACGCTCAAGGTCATGGGTTCGCTTCCCCGCCGGCCGGACTCTTAGGTCGAGGCTAAGCAATTGTGAAATAATTTATCCGGGGGGCTAACGAAACGAATCGAACTGGGTCGAAAACATCCCGAGGCAAATTTCTTGTGCGCCTCCTGATCGCCTTTACTCAAATGTATCTGAGTATCAAACATGATCAGCATTATTATTATTATTATTATTATTATTATTATTATTATTATTATTATTATTATTATTATTAGCAGTAGTAGTAGTTGTAGTAATGTCTGGGTTTTGACGTTCCAAAACCACGATATGACTATAAGGCACGCCTTAGCGGAGGGCTCCAGAAATTTTGACCATCTGGGGCTCTTTAACGTGCACTGACATAGCACAGTACACGGGCCTCTAGCATTTCGCCTCCACCGAAATGCGACCGCCGCCGCCGGGATCGAACCCGCGACATTTGAGGCAGCAGCCGAGTACCGCAACCAATGTACCCCCTCGGCGGACAGTAGTAGCAGCAGTAATAGTAGTAGTAGCAGTAGTAGTAGTAGTAGTAGTAGTAGTAGTAGTAGTAGTAGTAGTTGTAGTAGTAGTACTAGTAGTAGTAGCAGTAGTCAGGCCCGTAGCCAGGGGAGGGCCCTAGGGCCCCCCCCCCCCCCCCGAAATTCGGATTGAGGGCGGTGTTTACCGAGAAAAATAAGGAAAATAGGGGGTTTTCAAGGTTTTCAACAAGTGCCCCCCCCCCCCCCCCGAAAAAAATTTCTGGCTACGGGCCTGGTAGTAGTAGTAGTAGTAGTAGTAGTAGTAGTAGTAGTAGTAGTAGTAGTAGTAGTAGTAGTAGTAGTAGTAGTAGTAGCAGCAGCAGCAGCAGCAGCAGTAGCAGTGTTGTCATAATGCATGCGGCATGTTATAGTGTGATTGTACTGATTTTTCAGAAGCCCTTAGTCCCATGTACTTCGAAGAGCTAGGTCGGACAACCAAATGACCCTCGTTCACGCACGCATATAGGTAGGTACACACGCGCACGCAAACACAGAAGGCCTCGCTTATCGCCGTCTCATACGGAACCTCATTTTACTACTCCCTCTTTCCAGTTGTTTTTCCTCTAGATTAACGAGAACGCGCGTACGCACTGCGGTGCCTGCGTGCGAGGCGTCCCATTTCCCTCGGTGCAGTCCTGGCGTCTGCCCTCGAATTTTTCCCCGATAGCCGAGCCAGACGTTCGCCATCGTGCATGCCGAAGACAAGGGAGAGAACGGGCAGAAAGGCAGAGAGAGACTGCTTGCGGCCCACTGTGTATATAGGAACGTGCAAGCAAGGCAAACTCGCGCACTCGTCAGCGGGTTAGTCTTGTTCAGAGATGCATGACCGTACAAGCGCGCGCACGCAAGCATCCGTGAGAAGCGGGACGTGGCGTGTGTTTGTGCGTATGTGCGCACGGGAGCAAGCAGCTCTACGCCGTTTCTGCCCCAGACGGCTGGCAGACGTCGCCAGATTGGCATTAAGAAAAAAAAAAGAAAGAAAGAAAGACGTCGAAAAAGTAGACGCACTGAAAAATCAGTCTGTGCCAGTAAGCAAATAACGCGAACGGGAAGAAAAAAAAAGAATCAGTGAGAGCGAAGACGTTTAGGTGGAGGTTTTGACGTGCATTCAAGATTCCTTCACAGGGGAACGGCAGGGTTGAGCATCAGGACGTCTTTTAGAAGACGCGAGCTCTGCTTCCTCGATTCGGGTTTATGTGTGCATGTGCGGCATGTCGTGGTGCGCGCGCTATCTCGAGTCGAGAATGACAAGGTGTCGCGCGTGTGCTAAAGGGCCTATCGATATGTTGCTGAGCGCTGGCGAACGGTGAAATAGATGCACAGGTGAAGCGAATGACGACACATATTGCCGAGCCATAACACTGCTCACGGAAAACACCTAAACCAGCCAACTAAGCACCGGATGGGATGTATAATTTATGATACGTCGGCAGTCGAACATGATTCAGAGTAAGGTTTTTTTTTACTCTTTTGTTTTTGTAGATGCAAACAAACCATAATGAAGTCAACTATGCCGGACAGGGGCTTTCGAACCAAATGACCACGGACTCGCGCAGCCAAGATGTATCACCGCGATAGATGCGATTCATTCGTGGCTGCAAATGAGCTGATGAACACGATTAACGGGGCAACTAAACTTCCGCTACTTCGCAAGCAGTATCCCTGATCTTCAGGCTTCTTGCGAATGCCACATTTAGTAGCGAGTGAGTAGTAGGCCTATATACGTATATGTTTTGTGAATATAATGCACGCTCCTTGGTTTCGTATACTCCGAGCGCAGGTGGACGATATACCAGATTAGACTAATTTCGCTGTGGGCCAGTCATAGGTGCGGCACGCGGCTTTAATTGCGCCCCCTGGCGCACTGTCGAGCAGTTGGCGCCACGTGCAGTGCAGGTTTCTAACGTTCTGTTAATAATATGGCATGCCAAACCACTGACGACAAAAAAAAAAAAAGTTAAATTCTGGAATAGTGGTTCTGCTAAAGTCCCTCACCACACAGTGAGTGCCCTGCGCACGCGCACGCACGAATGCACGCACACACACACACACACAAACACACACATGCGCGCTCGCGCACGCACACACACACACACACACACACACACACACACACACACACACACACACACACACACACACACACACACGTGTCGGCACCTTTATTGTGTGCTCCACCGCGTTCATGTGGTGCATTTACTGTTTACATCACGTATTTGAGGCTCTCTCGCCAATGATTAAACAACTTGGAATGCGAAGTAAATGGAATTTTTAAGAAACAAGAGCGGCGAAGGCAACGTGAATATCCAGGGAGCGAGCTGATCCAGAAACACTTTTTCTTTGCACACAACGACTGCAAGTTTACTAAAGCTGAAGCACTGGCTGATACATCTGCACAGCCATAGCTCAGAGCAAGAAGACGTACGAAAATGAAGCATGTCAAAGAGGCAAAAACAAAATATTTGCGTCACCAAAACTGAAAGAAAACGCTCACAGGAAGGGTACCCGGCCGCTCCTATGGATGCGGGCCTTAAGTGTTGCATGAGCGGGGCACGCTTGAATCTCGACCCCGAATCAGAAGCGAGACAGCCGGGCGGTGTTTTCGTAAAACAATGACAAGAAAGAAAGAAAGAAAGAAAGAAAGAAAGAAAGAAAGAAAGAAAGAAAGAAAGAAAGAAAGAAAGAAAGAAAGAAAGAAAGAAAGAAAGAAAGAAAGAAAGAAAGAAAGAAAGAAAGAAAGAAAGAAAGAAAGCGTTCGACGGCGAACGCGGAAGGGTGACCGCCTTTTCGGCCAACTGTCATTATGGAAACGGTCGGCAATTTCATCTCGCGACTGTCTTTCTCTTTGTTCTCCTTCTGCTTCCTCAACTCTGCCACGGAGTCTCGCTTTCAACCTCCTTTTCGGTTTTCGTACTCCCCGTAGGAAATCTGCGAAGAACAAGCTTTCATTCGCCTTGGTTCATTTTGTAAATGTTTTTTCTCTCTCCCGTGCACTACTATGCTGGTACGGCTACGGGAAGATATAGGGACAGTGGCCGAGAGAGTCGAAGCAGGCGACGAGAATCCTTCCTTCCAAATCTGAAGCGCTTATCGGCGCCCGCGCGTATAAGCGCATACACGAACAGTGTACTTAGGGGAAAGCCGCTCTTCGGGAATCTTCTCGCGAGGGTCTATGCCTCGCTGCTATCGCCTCTCGGAAGCAGCGTGTTTTTATTTTTATTTTTTCGCTCACGTTCGCCTTATCGCTGGCCCCATCGCAGAGATATGAAACATTAAAAAAAAAGGAAGACAATGAAGAAGTAGAAGAGTCTTAGAGGTCGAGAAGAGCAAAACGCGATAGCTAGAGTACTGGCTTTTCTAGCTATAGAGTGCATGCGCACCGGCGTGCAGTCTTTTCTGGCAAGCGAACGAATATCGTTCGTATATATGGACTATACACAGCGTCACTAAATGCGATCACGTACTTACAGCGTAACATGTCCCGTATAGCGCGTGCGGATGCGAAAACAAGAGTCGCGTCGCGTGGAGCTCAGATGCAGAAGCACTTTACAGTGTACACAACTTATTAAGTTATATGATAATTTTTGGCACTATGAAGTTGATCAGCCTCATTTGGTGGCGGCGCTTGTTCTGCAGCACTCATGGATTCGGACTGTGCTTGAATATGCGGGCTTACGTGCCCGAAAAAAGGGTCATGTGTGTCACCACTGCGTGCAGCAGCGCCACCTCAGACCTGTTGGAATGCACGCCGCTGGCTGAAAGCAGGCGAACCTTTTGAGTTCATGTTAAGTCCAGGTTATAGTGGAGTTCGAGTTATGGTTTCCAATGTCCCGAAACTGCGCAGGCCGTACAGTGGAGGCCACCAGATTACTCTTCAGCACCCTCCAGGTTGCTCATAACATTCACCTAAACCAAAATACACGTATTCCGCCTCCACCAAAATGCGACCATCGTGGTCACGGGACTCGAACCTTATGCCTCGCGATCAGCAGTGAAGAACGCCGGTAGTCGCTATGCCGGCTGCCGAGGAACTTCATGATTCCTAAGCCGCTGAATTGTAAGTCTTGAAAGTTTTTCTTCCTCAAATATGTCATCATGGCTTCCGTCGTCCTCTACATAGCACTGTACTGATGCATTATATCAGGGTCTCAAACACGCGGCCCGCACACGGCTATGTTCGTCCCATATTTTTTATTTTCATCATAAGTACGTCCGTGAGCTACACAGGCAAGACTGGCCCAAAGCATTGTTTTGGTGAGGCACACCCCCCTGTGATCACCATGTGTTAAAGCGTAACCTCACGTGAAACAAAAACAGTATTTCAGAATCGGAGTCCAAATTTCACTCATTTTTGAGATCGGTATCGACATGTTGAATGGAAACCCGGCCCCAAATCTTCAGAAGTGACCCGTAAATGAGATATGGAAAAGGCTTTCTTTTCAATGGTAACGCTTCCTGCCTGAAAATGTGTACGAACTAGCCTCCTGCTCCCCCCCCCCCTTTTTTTTTTTGCTGCTCTTACATTTTTCCCTGACCCGGCTTTTACTGGACTAAATTCTGTCACTGCGGCCCGCTGCCTGAGATGAGTTTGAGACCCCTGCCTTATATCGTGGCAAAAGGCCTGCTCGTACGCATACACTTTGCATAAGGGGCAACTAGACCGTTGGGGACAATTATGGCGTTCCGTTTCCCCGAAGATTGGAAAGCTAAGAACACACAGATTTATCACCAGTGGCATTATTTGAAAACTGTCAGAGCGTTTAAGTATTACTGTGGTGAAGGGAAAAGAAAAAAAGAAAGCTGTTTCTAATATTGCATTCGCTATTTCGTGCGAGACAATATGCGCGCGCGAGGGGATTCCCAACGGAAGTTCACAGCTCGCGCGCTCGAAATACGGCTGCTGGAGTTAATTTCTTCCGTTGCAGCCTGGTACAAAGCAACATAACGTTCAGTGGAACAGTAATATCTCTGTGTGCCATCTCATCAAGGCCTCTACCAAGAACACCTGTGATGATAACTTCAAGTGTGTCGTCAGTTCGGTGGCGCTGTAAGCTAATCATGTCATGGCAACCATACTGCGAGGTGCTTCGTTGACACCGCGTGGGCCTTTGTTCCTCCTAATGGATTACAGTAAAAGCTCGTTAACGGATTTCACGGGACCGGAAAAACTTTCCGAACTAACCGAATGCCGAATAATTGAAAGTATCAAGAAAACAACAAAAAAATGTCTATTACAACAATGCACTTTCATTATCTTGAAGAATACGTCAATCCAGCGCTTATTTTGCAAAAAAAAGCAGGGCAAGCAGCAGTTTTCGTCATTTGCGACTTCACAATGTGACCGCAGCTCAACTCCCCCGTGTCTCAAGCCGTAACGTTCTGTGCTGAACCACGATATGACTATAACCCATGCGTTATTACGTAACAACAACACGATAGTGGATGGCTACAACGCCTTTCAGAAAACTCGCGGCCTTTTCGACTGACCGCGAACGACGTTTTCGCTCCACTGCGTCGCACATTTGCGGCGCTTCGCTCGCGGCGTGCTCCAAGGATCGTCTGAATTAACAGGGTTGCTGCCAAATACAACCGAATTAACGAGAGTTTGATGCCATTAAACGCATTAATGCATATGCTGGCCGGGACCAGAGAACACGCCTGAATTATCCGACTTTTCGAAGTAACGATTGTCGAATCAACGAGATTTTACAGCATTACTTGCCTTGCTGCAGTTTCTCATGATGCAACAAGATGTGCATCATGAGATGCACGTCTCATGATGCACATCTGCATCATGAGATTTAGGGAGCAGATGAGCGACCTAGGGAACAGATGTGTTCCCCAAGTCACACATTTATGCAGTGCCCAGTTTGCCCGATGTAGGTCTTGCCACAAGACAGGGAACATGCGCGAAATGTAAAGAATGTTATAAAGTATGGCTGAACCCCTTGCATAAAGTATGGCTGAACCTCTTGCCACTCTTGCCCTCCCAAGCCACACCGTTCGGTGTGGCTTGGGAGGGCAAGAGTGGCAAGGGGTTCAGCCATAGTTTATGTGTGTTCGTGCGTGCGTTTGCATGTGTGTGTATATAGGCACTCATGCATCTATGTGAGCATTACTTTTCTAAAGGGACCTTGCTCCAGCTTTTCTCGTTGCATGCAGCCCGATATGAACATGAAGGAACTCGACTGGTCCCGATCCTGCAGTCAAGGACCGATGCGGCAGGACAGCGTTATTTGCAGGCTCGATCCCTTACACACTCTGCTTGGTCGCCACCTAGCTTCCAAAAGTGTCGCTTACACGAACTTGATCGTCCCTCGAAGAAACAACTACCACGACTTCATTTCCCATTCCTATGCGACGTTACAATGCCACCTTCGTACGGGTGTTGCATTCACAAAGGCATACTCGTTTCCCGCCGTAATGGCGGAAGCATCTGCACGCGATTCTTGCGGGGACCGAAGAGACAATCGAACACGTCCTCTGCAGCTCTGCTTGTTATGACAACCAGCGATACCTGCTACGGATGTGACTAACTCAACTGACATCAAGGCCATTTTCTGCAGCCAAGATTCTTGGAG
The DNA here is from genome assembly GCA_030522465.1 of Rhipicephalus appendiculatus. Taxonomy (NCBI): domain Eukaryota; kingdom Metazoa; phylum Arthropoda; class Arachnida; order Ixodida; family Ixodidae; genus Rhipicephalus; species Rhipicephalus appendiculatus. Next base: position 445,211 of record JALIZH010012174.1, on the reverse strand, counting down.
CATGTATACATGTGCCTCGATTGCGCAGAAGGTATCGAAAGCGTTGCTGAAGTGCTTAAAGTAGGCGGGTCTCTGCGAACGCGAGTATATAGTTATACTTCATGCGTTAAGTGTGTGCGTTATTTTGTCTATCCCTCTCTTTTCTTGTACCTCTCTTTACCCTTTCATCGGTGCAGAGTGGTAAACCTGGACGTGCGTCTGGTTAACCTAC
>JALIZH010012174.1:345000-440000 GCA_030522465.1 Rhipicephalus appendiculatus | reverse complement strand
ATTCGCAAGATACGTCGCGGCGCGTATATTGCGCCGCGCACGTATCTTGGGTGCCTGGGTGTTAGGGTGCCCGGGTGTTCCGGGTGCCTCATAAATGACACGGCGAATGTGTGCGGTGGGATATGCCCACCGCACACATTCGCCGGTGTCGCCCAAGTTTGAGTGATTATGAACGCCTTTGGGGGCCAAGAGCCACAGAAAGCATTGCTGAGAGACGGCTACCCCGTTTTCCACTCCCATAGCTAGCACTTCGCTGCGTACTACGCAAAATAAAATTCAAAAGTGTATCTTGTGTTCTGATTAGCTGGCGTTATAGATCCAGAAATGTTTCCTTCCTTATGGCTGCTTGTTCACACGCCAAGTGATGGCTTTTAAACAGCGACTTAATTAACAAGCATTGCGTTGAAGTTGTTCCAGCTGTGCAGTGGACGTTCTCTTGTCAAACGCAGCCCGTTATGGTTACGGCTGTCAACTATGGCAACTGTGAAGCTATTATATATATATATATATATATATATATATATATATATATATATATATATATGTGTGTGTGTGTGTGTGTGTGTGTGTGTGTGTGTGTGTGTGTGTGTGTGTGTGTGTGTGTGTGTGTGTGTGTGTGTGTGTGCGTGTGTGTGCGTGCGTGTGTGTGTGTGTGTGTGTGCGTCATTCCATATCAAGTGTAACAGGTCAATTTTCAACCAACTTCGATCATGCTGAAAAAATCCTGCTAGTATATTTGACTGTGGGAAGTAGTTATTAAAGCGTTATATTTCGCGAAAAAAAATTTGTATTGCCTAGGGGGCTCTTCGAACTTTGGGCACCGAAGTGAAACTGTGTTGAGCTAAATAGTTTATATAATATTACTGGTTTGAGCAAGTACTGCGAAACAATTTTTTCCTTAATCTCAAGGCACTGGACTTTCATGTCTATGATAGTTTATTCATTTTTGTTTTAACTTCATCATTTTTGGCCTTAACAAAAAAATGGCAATATGCTGTATCTTTAGCGTATTTTATAAAAAAGCACAAATTTTTTTTCGCCAGTAATATATTCACATCACGGGTTTTACAGGTTCCTATAATAAATGATTAAAATACTTCTGGAGCAAACGAAGCGCAAACATTGCCACAATATTGTGAGAAAGTTGGGAAAAATCGCACTTTGACTCATATTGCGGCTTCATTTTCGCAATGTAGCGGTCCAAGTAAAAATATGTCTTATATAACGTTGTGTAGCATGCTTTGTTGGTAAGATATATAGAAAATTTCAAGAGACTAGTTTTTGTTTTAAGCCAGAAAAAAAAAATTTCCAACTGAACAACCACCAGTTAGTAGAAAGTTTGCCTTTGCCTCGCCTTCACTGCATAGCACGTCAACGCAAGATTTCAGCGGGTGCTTTTTGGCAGCGAATAATGCAAGTCATACAACTGCTTGTTACTTGTTTTAGTAATACTGCTGTATAGGACGTCACAAAGGGCAATAGTGCAAATATTGTAGAACGGTATCTTCCCGCTTGGACCTTCAAAGGGCGGGTTATATTAACCGATTCATAGTCCCAAGGGGCAGAATTCTAATGTAGTCGATGGCCTGCAGCACAGTTTTAGGGCTTTGTGTTTGGCTTCTGGTAATTAATACACATGGTCCTAAGTAATAATTAACGACTTAATTAAAGTATAGCTTGCTAAAGTTGTTTTTGTCATGTTTCAGGTATAGGCCGATGCGTGATCGCTTACCGCTGGTTTGCATGATGAAATGATGTATCCTAGGTGTGCACGTTGAAGATGATTCGATATCGTGCCTCATAAATGACACTTCAGTCACCAATTCCGGAGGGGATTTACATTTTCATCCCCCCTCTTTCTTTATGGTCCGAAGGTGCTAAAAATGTTAAAAGCCTGTCACCATTACCGGACGGGAGTTTCACATTTTTTTCCTTAACATTTTAACATTTTGTGTCCTAAATTAGACATCTGCACTTGACAAACGAAATCTTTCCTATCTAACACATATGAAACATGCATCCCCACATTCGCAGCCCCCCCGCTTCTCGACAGGCAAGGCGCCATGCTACAGTCTGTGATATTATGGCTCAAAGAATAGCTCATCATGACGCGTTGTTATGTGCCCATCAGCCTTTTTTAAATCCGGCACACATATTGTAGTTTCACTAGCACTGCACGCTTTTACTGCAGCTCAGCTTACGCACGTCGAGGACGGAATGCGGCCTCATCTTCAGCAGTGTTTCACACAGTCATCGTCAGGCTAATGTCGCATGTACGCCCACGCCTGCCAGGTAGCCGAATAAGAAAAATAAATTAGAAACAAAAAAATGTAGCTCTTGAAATCGCGCCGGCAGTGAAATCGCGCTGTTAACGCGCAGGCCGCCGACCCCAAACTCACTGCTAAGTGGCGCTGCTCGAGTTGCGTTCTGTGTCTGTTTACTAAACTGTTCTTTAACTATAAGGGTCGCAGCCCGCTTCCGGGTGTTAAAGCTTTGAAAATTATTGCTCACATGTGTAAGCGCGTAGAAGATTAGCCACTTACCGAGAACTATCTGGGACGTTGAAATAATGCTCCATTGTATTAGGAGGGGCCCGTCGCGGTTTTAAGGGAATCAGGAGCGGTCCCGCTCGCATGTTCCCGAGCGATAACATCGAAGGAAATGTTCACAAACTCAACTTCGAGTCTGGATGTACTTAGTGTACGAGTTTATAGCACAGTATGTGTCGCGCGGAATGAGCGTCAGACTCAGGAGCAAATGGGGGCGCCTCTTTTCATTTGCGCTGTAAGACTCCGTTTCCGATGTTTCCGCTAGGACTCCGCATACCTGTAGAGTCGAGAACACCAACGGTAACACAGCCTTCATCGAGCACTCAACCTAATCATGCTTGTTCAGCGCTCAAGGAATTCGTACTTATAAACTTTGTCTGTCCTCTCTATCTCGGCCACGCGTTGAACTGTTCACTCCTGAGAGCGCCAAATCTGCCTTTGTGTGGACTCAATGACTCAATGTGGATGAAGGCTTTACTGCACAGATGACCAACCAGCCACGTACTCACGCTTGACGTAACCTTCAGTCATAATTACGTCAGCGTTATGGGCTATCATGGACAGACAATGCTGGGCTATGAACACTGATACGGTTTTTTTTTTGCTTCTTCTATACAGCGAAGTCTCTTTAGAACTAAACCTTCAAGATTTCCGGGCATATAACGCCTTTATCGCTTCCCGACATGCCTTTCACGAGAGTTCGGTGCTTCGGACTGAAGGAAAATCTGCGCTTGGTGCTTCATGAAGCAGTTAATTTACATGGTGCGAACTTCATATGGACTAAATGTGCTGGAGCGCTGGTTACTGAGTCCGTACCGTACGTATGGATTTGCGCGTGCGAGTTACGACGCACAGAAAGCGCTATGTCCCTGAGTGCGCGATAACTCTCAAGCGTTATGGCTGCAGCGTATTAAATGGCACGCCGAAGAGTCGCTACACCCCTTTACGAGAGCGGTAATTAATCATTGCTTTCCCAACGCGACATCTCCAAGGCTTTAGCTATGCAGTGCCGTCAAGACCGAAGCAGACACGGCTAAGACGCTCCTACATTGAGGTCATTTAGCATGAGTATCAAAGCTACTGAAAATGATTCGAGTTAAACTACGGCGCCTGCGTGGTATCTTTGTTAATGTCATCAACACCGTCAGCCCGAAAAGCCAAAACAAGAACACCACAGAAGGCCTAAAAAACGTTGCGTGTTCCGTTGCCATGCAACAAGACAAGCACGCTCATTTATTTCCCGCGTGGTAACGGCGCTAATGATAGGGGTAGAGAGCGATGATAACCAATCCAAGCCGTTCTAATATCCGTGGCCGAGTACCGTCACGTCCTGATATGAAACCACTGTCCTCCCCCATTTCGTTAGAGTGGTCCACCGTGCATGATGCGGTGGGCCCAAAGCGTTTCAGTTCCACGCCATCCGATCCGACGCGGCAGCCGACCTGCTCTTCGATCGCCGTCACGCTTTATCGGCGTCATTTCCTGGTCGCCGGTCACGCCATCCCGTTTACCCTCTTCGCAGTCGCGTCGTACTCGCACGCGAACGCTTTCGATTAAGGCGACTTCCGCACACGGCAGATTTGTTTGACGACAAATTAAGGCCTCGTAGTACACTCCGTCTTTTTTTCATAGTACTACGTAGGGGAGGAGGCAGTCGCCGGGGATAGGAGGGGGGTGAGTGTTGAAGGGATGAGCCATAGAGGTGTGGGGGGTGCGGGTGTCAAGAGGTGCTCAGTTAGAACACGTATATCAAGGAATCGCTCGTCGCACAGTGAATGCCTCTTCAAGAAAAGGAGGGTTACCCTTGTCTAGACAATACTCTAATGGACGTTTTGAGTGGATCTTTAGGGCGATGGGCCTGTGTTCTCCGCACCGGTGCGTCGCACACACGTCGCGCCTGTGAGAAAGCGGTTCAACGGCGAGATAAAAATGGGGCCGATAAAGTAAAGAAAAACGTGGCACAGGGCAAAGTAGCGTGCATCCGCGGAAAATCTTTGCTTTCTTTTCCCGGGGGGCACTTTCTCCGCAGGCCATCGTCGTCTGAGACTCGATGCTACTTGGCCGCCAGTGGAAGAAACGAGAAAGCGGGGAGGTCGGCCGAACGGGAACAAGGGCGCACTTCCGGGCGCCTCCGGAAGCAAAGGAGGAGAAGGAAGGGTCCTTCGAGAAAGAGGGGCGCGGTCGGAAGTGGACGCTCGAAGGCACTCCGCCGCTGCAACCAACGCCATGGGGCCGAGTCCGTCGTCCACTCGGCTGCCGCCAGTTGCTTGGACGCGCGGCGACGACCGCTGGCGCAACGCGCGAAGAAGCGTGAACGCCGACTGGCCTTCTTCCACCTCTTTTTGCGGTGCTCGGCGGCGCTTGGCAATGAAGGGGGGGGATTGCTGTGCAACACTCCCCGCCCCCCTCACTCTGTTTGTTGTACACCCGTCTTCGTGTGCTGGCCATCTGCAAAACCGTTGGACCATGTCGCGAGGCGCGCTCACTGAGAAGGGCCATGACTATTGCTACAGCTGTGACTGGGACAACCGATCGTGCGTGGCCCGCCACGTAGTACGCGAAGGCAGCGGGCTCTGTTGTTGTTTCTACACTGTCCACTTGATTGCACCGCGTATTTCGCTATTAAAACCACCACTGTAGAAGTTTAGCTGAGAATGCCCGTGCGATACGCATTCTTAACCGAGTAGTATGGCTGTCTATGACAACGTCAGTCCATTGCATGATGCATCCACGAGCGCTGTTATCGGGATGCCTCCTGTGTTCATGCTTTCCCATCTGCTCCAGCTTCTTCAATCCAGCGATAGCCGCACATAGATAAACGTCTTAACTATTCCAATAAAGGTTAAGCTTTGATAGAGAAGGCACCCTACATAAATAACGACAGCTTTCGCACTGAATAAGTACTGTGCATTTGATTCTTCTTGATGCAATGCCCATCGTTGCCTGTCTATGGATAACTAGCTGGACCAGCTCCAGTCCGGCCGTTCACTTTTAGGAAGCGTGAATATCCCTTACTGTGCTCGTAGGTAGCGCAAAAAGTAGCAAGGGTGCCGCAACAAATATAAACTCGACGAGACTCTGCGACCTCTGCGACCGTTGATAGACGTGCTGCTAACCATCGCGTGTGCATACTGCTAAGGCTCTTTCTATCGCCTTCTTTCACTTTTTTATTCCTGTCCATCAGCGCTGAGTAGCGAACAGGACGTGTGGTTAGTTAACCTGCCTGCCTCTCCTTGCACAACTCTGACGGAGCAAGGAAACCACTGAAATAGCGCTACAAGGAATGACAATAAGAGACGATCGTTAGAATATCCCCTGTGAAGTGACGTGGGGCCTGAGGTTAAGGGCAGTATTCTGAAAGCTTTCTTTCCTTGCGCCATTTCCTAACCTTGTGTAATGAACCCTTCTGCTTCCTTATGGAGAAGGATGCATGGAGGAAGCAAGTGTATTCTGGAGGCCCTTTTGAACATTCTTTGCGTAAGGAACGGATTCCGCACGTCTGTATTCGAGGATATTTGTCAAAAGTCTCACGCGAACGTCTTTAAAACTAAAATAAGGTTCCTTAGTCAAATGTAGTTTACTTAACATAGTTTATATATGTATAAACGCGTACACTACTTTTTCTTTTCGATTTACTCGCAACGCTAACGCACACACGATGTACGGGGCGTAAATTAAGTTTCACTGTGAACCAAAACAAAAAGTTTTCTCAGTATTTTTTTGTGATATTCAGTGATATTCAAGTTCCAGTTTTATGCGGTGAAGAAAACTGAATCGTTCAGTGCGGATATATGCACCTCGCTGCTCGGACATTTGTATTTAGCGAAGGCTTTTATTTTCCGGAAATGCGGGGATCGACAGCGTGCCGCTGCATGGCAAAATATTTCAACAATAATATCTGGGGTTTTAAGCGCCATAATTACCATATGATTATGAAAGACGGAGGAAATTTCGACCATCTGGTGTTTAACGAGCCCCGCCGACGTCGCACTATACACGGGCCTCTGGCATTTTTCCTTCGTCGAAACGCGACCACCGCGGGGCGGGGGTCGAACCCGCAACCTTCGGGCAGCCACTGTACTACAGAGGTGGACGTAAAAACTTTGGTTAATTCGGCCAGCACGACCATACTTTTGAGAAACTGTCACCGAACCACATTCCACGCAAATTTACACATTTACAAACGGCGAGAGATTAGTTCGGTGAAGCTTTGTGTATAATAAGGTAGCAAATAGAGGAGGACGTCGGTCCACTGAACAAATAAACGAGCATTCTGAGGGGTGCGAAGATTCCGGGCAGAAAATTTGAGACGCGACAAAAGCAGCTCCATTTCCTACAACAACCATCGTTTGTCATCCAAATGACCTCACAGCGAGGGAACGCGAAATGCGGAAGAACCTGCCATGATGATTCAAACTCTCACTCCTATTTGTTCTTGCGTGGCCGACGCTTAATCTTCGCTAGATGCCATCTTTTTATTGTTTCTTGTTCTTCCTTTTTATCAAAGTGGACTCGCGCAGGATCGTCTACCGCGCCCGGGTATTTCACGGCGCAGAGCTGTCAACTCTCCGATGCACGGCTAGATTAGGCGGCAACAAATGGACGCGAGCCGAGTGACGAACGGCTGCGAAATCCGTGATTCGTTTTTCTCCATCGCCTCCATTCTTGAAGGCGCTCGTGATAATATGGAAGCGCGCGAAATGACGAAGAGAGAAGCACCTTTTCGTAGCGTTCTCGCGTGTGAGGCGCGCAACACGCTATGGAATATTTCACGTAAGACACATGGACGCCGCCATCTTGGGCTGCTAAACAAATGCTTTCGTATTTTCTTATACCGCAACGTGAATTAATGCGGTCACGAATGGTCGAGTGCACCCAGCCAACCGTTTTCGCGCGTCTACGTCTACCGTAGCCCTGTTTGTTTAGTTATTAAAGATGAAAAATGGCAAGGTTAACAGCTCAATATGGTGGCACCGAAACCCATGCGCAATGTGGGCATATCACGCGTCTTCGACACTTCCGATCACACGATTGGACGTGACTGGACAGAGCTCCAAATATCCGCTTTCCCCGTTTTGCGCCAATTTAAAGAACGGAGTCTGAAATCAATCGGACAACACCTCTCAAGCTGTCCGTGTTTGGTAATCATGACAAAGCGAAATCAACGTGCACTTCACGAAAACACAGAAAACGAACATAAGCGCTTGGGCCTCGCGTTCCTTTCGACCGTCATCGTGAATTGCGCGATTAAAATAATGCGATACAGTTGCAGGGACCAAAAGAAGTTGCGGAGGACACATGTTACGAAGTTACCGCAATCACACGATACCGCAATCGGGTCTACTTCGTCTTCTCGTGTCCCAGTAAATGTAGCGCAGTTTTTTAATCATGCAAGACCAACTAGCCCAGTACCTCAGTTTGCTAGTGAAGTGCGCGCTGTTTTTTGGTTTGGGATAGTGGAAACAGCTTTCGGAAACGACAAACAAAACAAAGAAGTGGAGATTTGGCCATGTCTAAATGTGGGGCAGCCCACAGGTTAATTGGCTAGCTGAACAACTCTAACACATAGAGCCGCATAGCCTTCAAATGGCAGAAAACTCATGTGTGCATGTATGGCACATGGAACGTAGATGGAGTGGTGCGTGCCAGTGCGTGCCACGCTCCTTCTTGATATATAACCACGCAGAGTCAGTGAAATATTCAGTTTGTTCTTGCATCAATCAATCAATCAATCAATCAATCAATCAATCAATCAATCAATCAATCAATCAATCAATCAATCAATCAATCAATCAATCAATCAATCAATCAATCAATCAATCAATCACTTTTATTTTATTTTTTTCAGACTGGAAAAGAGGAGACAGGACTAAAAACTAATACAGCTTGACAGGGGTCCTGCCCCCTTTTTTACAAATGACAGCAGCACATTGCAGAAATATAAATAAGCGCAACATACTTAAAACAGAATAATACGCGAGCCAAAATACAATTTCAATAAAAATCAGAAAGTATGTATGCATATATACATATTTATAAAGTGCACAAATAAAAATCTGTACCTACGAATGAAAATGTGGATTTTGCGTATATACATTTCCATGCCCGATACACAAGTATATGTATATACACAGGTCTATATGCACGCATGTATACGTTCTTTGATAACATGTTGCACGCGATTTCAACACAAGGGGGAAAAAAGAAAGAAAAAAGAGAAAAAAAAACATCATGCACAACGTTAGTAATCTCTCTGGCACGAAATAGTCTTATGGCTTGATTAGAATTGCACAGAGGATCAAACTCCACCTTTGTAAGTTTAAGTAAGATGGGCACAGTATGTTTTAATGATTGTTCGTCATATTTGTTTCGAGGTGTTGGGACATGCCATTTTCCCTTATGCCTAGCATGACGAATACTGCGGTTTACATTCAGATCAGCCAGCGGAAAACGCAATAGAATTATTGGACTTTAAGTATGACTTGTACGTTAAAATTAAGCGATAATTGTATAAAAAAATACAGGTCGAATATCAAACTTTACGAACAGATCTTTCGTAGAAAATGAGCCTGAAACATTGGCAATGCATCGCACAGCTCTTTTTTAAACTCGTTCCTTTCGGAGACGCGTGCATTCAACGTGGATGCATATTTCTTGGAAGAGTTAACGTTCTTTTAGCATTGTTTTTGCTTTTTTAATTCATTCCTTGAGCTGATTTTCGTGCATCAAAGTGAACGAAGACAGTGACCTCAGTTTATAACCTGAAAGTGCTCTTCCACGGCGCGTGGAAATGAAAAGTCCGGGTGTTATTTATTTATTTATTTATTTATTTATTTATTTATTTATTTATTTATTCATTTATTTATCTATTTATTTATTTATTTATTTATTTATTTATTTATTTATTTATTTATTTATTTATTCTTGAAACTTGAGTTGTATAAAATCTAGTATTTTTAAAATAAGAAAACCGGGTATAAATGAAGGGTCGTGGCACGCCTTTAGGGCGTGGCACCCCAAAGTAAACTTTCACAAAGGATTCACATAGGCGTGCAATGGTTTTCTTTTGGATAGGAACGTTCTTATAAACAAACGGAACCACTCGCTGAAATATTTAATGCCAAAGACAGCTGCTCTGAAGCTTTGTGTTGAACTGATCCATTCAAATCCTCGTCAACGTGCAGGCATCCCCTTTAAACGAGACCAATGTGTGTTAAAGCAAGACATATAGACGTGTTTAGATCGAGCAAGCCTGCTTAGAACAGAGAAAACGGAAGTGGCAGTTTCACGCAGTATATATAGGTGCTGTCTTGCCCAAAACACCAGAAACGAGATCATTCAAACTTGCTTCATTATTAGCGAATGTATACTTTATGACCCCGATCTTCAGATTTTTTTCGTATCCGTAGACAGAACAGTCGACAGAAAACCGTTGGCATGAATTGAAACAAAAAGTGGCGTTCACCGCATTCGTTTCTCACTGCAATTATGCACGTAAGATACGCCTCAGTACTCATTTCAACAAATAAAATAACAAAACAAGTGTCAGAACTGCGTGATACACGATTAAGCGCGTCCGAACAGTGCGACGCAAGTATAGTTTTCGTCGCGTGTGTTTCCCTGCAAAGACTGTGGCTGCGTAAGCTGCAGTTATCGGGAAGCGGCCGCTGTGGGGTACGAAGCAGGGAGTGACGTTTGTGCACTTTCATATGTAAAAGAATAACCTGACTAGCTACTGATTTAGTTTGTACCACCGTAGTGCTACGGTAAGGTCACGCAGGGTTTGGGCTCCCGAAGAGCAGCCTGAACACGATGGTGGGTCCGAGTGCACTTAATTGCCTCGCTGTCAATCATTTGATGTAGTGCATTGCTGGTTCTTTCAAGGCTACGTCACATTGATCTATCGGATCCCCTTCACAGCACTTTCGCAGCGTGGAGTGGACCTGGTTTTTATTAACTCTTGTTGTTCGCAGCATTAAGTATCGTGGGATAACTGAAGAAAATCGCTCTATAGAGCGTTGCTGCTCACTTCGAGTATGCTTCGCCGCATGGTTTCATATCGCACCTGCGGTGAATTCATCGAGTGAAGGACTCGGGGCGCGCAGAGGAAGATTCAAGGGGGGACCTAATTGCGGATACTAGGCGGAGAAGAAAGAAATTGAAAGGAAAAAGGAACATACTTGCCGCGGGCGCTTTCTCAGACGGCGAATGTTCGCGCGTGAGAGAGCGACTCTCAGCTCATCATCGCCACCTCGACGTAAAGATTTTCCGAAGCAGGAGTACGAGGTCGGCTAGTTACAGAAATTCAGGTCTCGCGCCAATACAAGTAAGGCCGAATGGTTTATCCCCGTGCTGCCAGAAGGTACTTTAGCAGATCACGCTTCCTAATCTGAACTCAGGTAGCCCTTGACTCGTCATCTTCGTTGATACGTGCGTCTCGCGCTCGAAGAGAACTCCATTCCCGTGCACCCAGCAATATTGTATACATTCTGTGTAGTGTTACTCATAGGTAATTTTTTTTTGTTTACTTTCTTTACTTCTTGCATCGTTTCTTTCAGGCGGTTTTCCATTCGAGCCTTTATTGGCAATTGCGGCTGGCTCTGGCGCTGTTGCAGAAAGCATTTTTTCGATATATATATATATATATATATATATATATATATATATATATATATATATATATATATATATATATATATATATATATATATATATATATATATATATATATATATATATATATATATATATATATATTTATATATATCAATTAGTATATATGCATCCATTAGTCTGCATGTTGCAGACTAATGAATGGAGTAAGCCATATAAGTTTTCGTCTTTTGCTTAATTTCCTAATGAGGCAAGTATCGATTAACTAACTTTTGTAGCAACGACGCTGGGCGCAACATTGCAATCAGGAAGTTCTAGATCGTTTTCTCAAACGTTTGATTAGTCAGTTTCGAACTTTCTATCTGTTATGTATCAGTATTTTCTTCTTATTCCAGATACCCGCGAAATGCAAAAAAAAAAAATAAAAAAATTGCGCCTAATGCGCCCGTTTGCGCGCCGTGATTGTAGTGCGAAGATTACTACAATGCCATAACCGGGCATGGCTGCACTCGAGTTCGCAATCACGAAGATCACTAAGCATGAGTTTTGCTCCGACCCGCCGCTGTGGCCTAGTGGTTATTACGGTGCTCAACTGCTTACCCGCAGGTCGCGGGATCGAATCCCGGTAGCGGCGGCCGCATTTTCGATGGAGGCGGAAATGCTTGAGGCCCGTGAACTTAGATTTCAGTGCACGTTAAAGATCTCCAGGTGGTTGAAATTTCCGGATCCCTCCACTACGCCGTCTCTCATTATCACACCGTGGTTTTGGAACCTTAAATCCCAACCATTATTATGAATTTTGCTCCGGGCCGAACTTAAGCGCGCATCACTAACACGAACGGTGCCCCCCTTTCTTCACAGCCCTATGGCGCATGGTGTGAGTGACACTGGCGGGATGGATGAACGAGCCGCGCAGCGCCACCTGGTTGGGTGCAGGGGGCTCGTACGCGGTGAGAGAGTGCATTTCGGTACGCAACCTGCCCGCTGAAGCTTTAAATCCCGTCTGAGTGGAAGCCACGCTGTTAGTGACGTTCCGTTATGTCGGGGTTTAAGCGTTACTGTTAAAAGCGGGTGGTTGCACTATAAACATATCCGCGGCCCTGCTTGATGGCAGCCATGGTGTGTGCGTATGTGTAGTGCCCGCGGATAAATGTACTTGCTTAAGCAACAATGACTCTGCCAGGTGTTATCGGCACCTTCGCAATCCATATCGCGCTAAAATTTTAAACGCGGCGATTGCTTTCCACGATGTAAACGGAAATCAGCAACACACGTTGAAGCGCTCCGCCCTTTGGCTTGCATTTATTTCTCTTCAGATTTCTTTGTTTGCTTCCACACTGAAGGGGACGATCTTATACTGCTCTCCCTACCACCTCTCTCCTATCTCTAAACCATGTCACACACAGGTGCGCGACTTATGTGTGCGGAAGGAAGCGCGTTAATGCGCAAATATATCGGTTCACGACCCCACGAACGCGGCTGGCGCCATCGATTCCTTCTTCGCAGCGTAAAGCGATACACCATCGCAGTGTGTGCGCGCGCGCCGACGATTTCGACAGGCCGTGCCTGCGCACAAAGCCTAGTTGCCTACTTCCTCGGCGGCGACGGCGAGTATTGCGTTCGACACACTGAGCTCCGTGTTTGCCAGGTCACACAGCACGGGCCCCCCCTTAGATATTCAAAAGCGATCTGGAATGCACGTGATATTCGGAACAACCGAACCAGCAGCAAAAAGAAGCAGACCGACGCGTTACCCCGCCCGCCGTTCCCCCCATAGGCTATAAGTCCCCCCTGCACTCAACAGGGCGCGACGTCGGCTTGCCGGCCGGCAGTCAGGTGCGCGCGGCCGGTGCGTAAAACGGCCTGGAATGCGCGCACTGCTTCCAATGCTCGCCTGCAATGCTGTCAGCGCTGCGGTGCCGACGTCACCCCGTCTGGAGCGCGGGAAGCGGCGTTCTCCGGAGTACATTCGCGCCGCCTACCGGAGGTATGGTTTGGTTCGAGACCAGTCCTTCTGGGGTGTGCCGAATAGAAAGGCTCGGGACTTGTCGGTGTAAAACGAACGCGGCCCCTGCAGTAAGGCGATAGGGCACGCTCCGCGATAAAGGGCGCGACTCTGTCTCGTGGCCCGCGGCGACCGCTGAACCGCTCCTTTCCACAGGTTACAGAGGCCCCGATAAGGCCCGAAGAACGGTGTGAGGCAGCGCAGATCCGGGAGACTGCAGCAGTCTACAGCGCGCTTGAACGTAAGCACTCTAGAACTGGTGGCTTCATCTCACACCGCAGCCGCATCACTCCGGCAATCTAGGCAGGAAGGTGACAGAGGCTATACACCTGTTGTACTGGTATACACTGTTTGCATTAGACGATGCTGACGTGCGCGCACCTTAAGACTGTCTTTTTACGAGTGGTGAAGGCCATAAAACTGTTCAAAAACAGCGCTACGCCATTGCGTAACGTTGGCAATGTTAGCACACCGCTACATGGCTTCGGACGTACCCGTTAGGTAGGGTTGGCGCAGGGATATTGGCCCTATAAGGCACTGCCGGCGAAACCTTCGTTGAACATATTTTCCCGATGCGTGAATTCCCGAAACAAGTAGCGACGACAAAATCTTGTAAGCTGTCTTATACAGACGCGTTCTCCCGTTTAAGAGTACCGTTTCTCGAGAAGTCATCGTGTGCGTTCTTTAAGCCCAATGGCGAGTTCATAAAGGTTTATTCTGTCGCTCACTCAAGACGAAAAATGCTGTGCTGGGCGTCGCGTATAACATGGAGAAGCACCGCCTTGACAAAGCTCACTTGCAAGTGTTTACCAGTACCTCGGACCGCAGGTCATTTGGGATACCTAGGAAGTCAGGAATGCTGTGGCACAGCAACAGGTTGGCAACCGCCAACAGTGCGAGGCGATCAGCAAAAATAAACTATAGCTGCACTCGGCTGTCTTGCTTTATCAAAAAAAAACAAAAAAAAACAAAGAAAACATCAATATGACTAGTAAACCTCCCACGTGTGTCGTATCGTACAATCAGCTACAGCGGTTTCTAGCGGACGTCTAGCTCAGGGCTTCCGCATCATTGGTGATACGCCAATGGTCACTTTTGTGGGCGAACGACCGGCTTCGGTGCGCGCACAGGCCCGCACCCCGCATAAGAGGAGTCGTGTTAGCGCTGTAGGCTAGTGAGCTTCCCTAACCGTCACCGCAGTTTCCTTGGCTCAGTGTAACAACTTGCGCCGAGTGCACGAGTTAAGCGAGTGCCGGAAGCCTCGGCACGCGCTTTTCTCTTGAACATCAGCGTTACGAGCTAAGAATGTATTGGCTCCTACAGAAAATAAAAGTCATTCGAAAAGCAGGAAACGCTCGCTCCCAAAAAGAACGAGCGCAACGGGGACGCTTCCCGCTATCCTTGCAAAGTTGAAGTCTACCGTACAAACGCGCTCACAATGGGTATACGAACGACTGGATCGCACTCACATTGGAAGGCCCATCGCTTCAGCTGGCGTATGCCGAAGACCACCTTGAGCAGGGCGTCACGGCAGTCCGGAGACACCTCCAGCTCGGAGCTGCGCCGTATCACCGTCGGCAGCACCTTCCTGATCACGCTATCCACCAGGTCCTGCAGGTTAAGTTCGAACTTGGACCACTGCTCCAGTATCCGCTCGTTCCTGGTCTTGTTGGCCGGCGCGGGTGTCGTCGTGCCACCGTCCTGCGTGGTGGCAGCAGCTCTCTCTCTTATCTGACCGATGACGTCGCCGACGGAAGGATTGGCAGCCGCGGTGTGGGCCATGAACGCGGCCGCCAGGAGTAGCAGGAGCATCGACGGCATCTGGACGACTCGGAGCAGTCCGGGCGCCCGGAGGAGGCTGGGATGAGGCGAGCGGCGTTGAGCTGCTGTGGCGTTGGTGCGCATCGTGCCGCTGGTGTCCTTCTTCTGGTCTGGGCGCCGCACCGTAGACCTGTTTTTAAGGAGTGCTGCCGGCGCCGCCACCGCCGCCGCTTTTGCTGAGGGGGAGCGCGCGAGCGGCGCACGGATCCGTGCTCCGGATTGAACGGGGCGCTCTTCCGTAAAGTCGGCTCTGCTCATGAGCAATGAGGCTCTGCGTGAAAGCGCACCCTAAGAGGGCAAGTTGAGGAAACGTGTGCTCAGCTGCCACTTCAATCGTGGATTATGATAGACCACCACATTAAACCTGCATCAGCATTTCTGTGGCGTCCCAGCTACCTTTCCTGGCTCCTCGCATTACATTGTGCGTTGTACGTATTTCTGCGGTACTCGTTAAACACGGGAACAATGAGTTAGAAAAATTCGGCATCCTTTCGTTTGTTCGGCATCCCATGTTTCAGTAAAGAAATTCACGGACGAACATTTCGATTTCAATTGATAAAGCGTAAAGAGCCGTTGTGGTACATCATTAGTTTTAAATTTTAGGATACAGCTGTGAGGACAGTTGGGTGCCTATATTATAATGATATGCTTCATTCTATCACTTTCCTCGTTTGTTCATTGTTTTCAATGCTGTCGTTATGAAAGTATCGTCGAGTCCTTGTCACTGTAGGGGACAACATGAGGATATGACTGCCAGTGAGACCTATTTTGTATATTTTCGTTAGTTTCACCTACACGTTTCCCTGTGAACTCCAAAGTACAATTTAAGCATCTTGTGCATGTGTGGCCTCGTTTTGTCTCACTTTCCATCTTGTCTAACAGTTATTTTTTCCCCATTGATCTTGGGGCTCGCATGACATCAGTATGACATCGCATGACATCAGTAAAATAAGAAAGTTTTACATTCATTATCTTCGCTTCGAAAGAATGAGCAGAATTGATCTCTTTATGGTCGATATATTTGTCAAGAGAGTTAGTTTTCTTCTTTATGATGTTACTTTCATTAGGTATTTACGCTGACCATTCTTCGCACCTATTTCGTAAAGCGGTGCTTAATATTTCTATGTCTGACTGACATGTCATCCTTGAGGGCACATGGTATGAGGGCGACCGAGCCAAGGCGACGGCAGTGTCGGTGCCCGAACTTACGCCCGTATCGTAAACGGAAAAACATGTGCGAGCAATAGAATTTTTCAAAACTACGGTCTCAAGCATCGCATTCCTACAGCCCTGCAGGAGACGAGGGCGGCGCCACTCCACTACGTGATCTGGTCGACTGAAACTGAAAGCGTGGCAATTTAGGCATACTTAAGGAAACTAAAGTATTGTAGGCCTTGCTTTACAACTTGTTGCAGCCGGGTACAACGCGTTCTAGAGCTGCGGACAAGAAACGTACTCTGCAGCTGTTACAGGAAGGATCTGCTACGGAAAAGTGCAGGCTAAGGCCTTTACATCTTCTAAAAAAAAAAAACTTCGCAGCATGGGACGAATAAAAACTTTCAATAACCGTCGTCACACCTAGGTGAGGCGGATAGTGAGACGGCTGACAGCCTTGCTAAGAATGCCTTAGGACAAAGGCCAGCAAAGAAGGCTCCTCTCAGAGCCTTCGTAAACAAACTGTGGGCAGTCCTTTCCATTGCTCGCATATGACGCCTCACAAGCCTTGTGTGACAAACGCGATAAGAAGGCCACAGGCCTCCCAACTACATCGCCTCCGCAAGGGTCAGCAAGTACACCAGCATGGCTCCATACAAGGTCCGACTTGCCGCGACGCCATTATGTGCAACCTCTAAGACTCAAGATGACAGTAAGCATCATTTATTAGACTGTACTGAATCTTGCATAAATTGAAAATGTTTGTTTGAGGCGCTCAAGCGTTCAAGCTGTCCACATGACACAATGAATGATACAGTGAACTCTCACTTGTACGAACGTCGGTTTAACGAATATTTCAGAATAACGAACTTTCAGAAAATCTCCGGCTGTTTTCCTATGCATTCTATGCAAATATATTTCAGTTAAACGAATTTCTCAATAGCGAATTTCAATTGAACGAACTTGATCGGCGGAAGTGGACTCATTTTTGAAATATCTTCAAGGAAGTTTTGTGCTCTGCAGCACTGGCGTATGCGATGCACGCCGCCCCCAAATCGCCCATCCATCGGCGGCGGTGCAAGGTCACTAGTGCTTGCGGTGCTGCCAAGACAAAGTGACCATGCGGGAGACTAAAACGAGCCACGTGCGCGTCAGTTGCCCCCCCCCCCCCCCTCTTTTTTTCTGTCTAATTGGTATTGTCCAGCCATGTTCATTTCAGGTAACAACAGCGCAGTTCGTGCGCCTACATTCGTATGAGTTCGACGAAACGGAAGAGGTCTGTATCAGACAACCGCTTGCCGTTCCGCTTTCTAATATTTTTTTCTCCCATCCTATTTTGCTCTTTGTTACAAATAATAGTGTTCTTGCCCCTCCCCTTTATAAGGCACTGTATGTACCTTGAGGGTAATTCAAATGAATAAATAAATATCCTATCAGGATATATTACAAAGTTTTCAGACTACATGTCACAGCAACAAGCCGGCAGTGCACAGAAACGTAGACTCTCTCGACAGCTTTGTCCCTTTGGCTTTAAGGGCCCCAGGTCCAAATGAAGATTACATAATTCTTTTTAAAGTAAATTGCACTTCACACTTTTGACTCGATACCTGCTGTGCGCAATGCGGCTCCATATTCTAGTGAATATTCAGTTTATTGAACTTTCACTTAAGGGTCCCTTGGGTCCCTTTAAGGGTCCCTTTAAGGCCACTCAATTGAGAGTTCACTGTATTCAGAGTAGATGTATCTCGATTACTACTGAAGCTATTAAATGACATGATGAACCTAGTCTCTGATTGCTAGGTACTGAGACTCATCTCAGCGCGTCGTGTCGGTGGGTAGGAGCCCCGGTGAGGTTCCGTGCTCGGGGTGGGTCGGCGGCCGCTGACTCGCGTCCTCCTTCGTCGCGCTGCTGGCGCTGTCTTATTCGTCCGCCTGCGCTGCGTACTTAAATATCCTAAGTATCCCACATTTCCTGAAAGGGATGCCCCCGGGTGGGATAATTGTTTGCATGTCCTTTCAAGGCTAGATCCGCATTCAGCGAACAACGTCCTCCTCCCTTCCTGTACCCTAGTTTCTCTCAATGCGTCGCGAAGATTCAAAGAACAAACGGACAGTATGCTCAACTTCTCGTGTTAGACGTCCTTCTCTTGCTCGCAAGGTCTTATAGTTTGCAAGCATTTTTTTTTAAACAGCTCGTTTTGCAGAAATTTTGGTGTCGATGTCGACGGCGGCATCGGCGTCTTTGGTTGTGAGCGAAAAATTACCGTTGGCCATTAGCGAAAATTCGAGGTAGAGGCAAATAAAAAAAATAATAATAAATCTTCAGTTCCAGCGCGACAGGGAATTCCTCTCCCCAATGTTGTACGGAACGGCGTTCTAAGGAACGACGTTCCAGGAACTAGTTCCTTTTGGCAGGAACGGAGGAACGCCACCGTTCCATTCTGGATCGGTGGAACTGTAACGGTAACTCGTTACGTTTACGAAGGAACGGCAGAGGGAACGGCGTTACTTCTGAAAACGTTCCACGGCATTGATGCAGAACAGGGTGGATGGGCGACCGCGTGAGGGGCAAACAATGTACCACTCACCTGTCACGTGACTTTGGTGCATCCTGGTTTTCACTTCAAGGCGCTCACCGGGAGCGCAGGGAAGCGTGCAACGCCGAGACCGACCACGTGCGAGAGAACCAGCTTTTTTTTTTCTTTTACAATAGAGCTGTTATGCTCGTGGTTTGCCGTGGGTCATTTATATGAAAAGAAACTTATCACGATCATGAACTGGCACGCGCTTTCTTCGCCCTGTTCGTCCTGTTTTTTCCTTCGCTCCCAGAACACGTGCGCCTATTTGTTCGGCGTGGAATGCAATAACTCTGATGGGTGAGAGAACTAGTACAGAGAGAGAGCAGAAGAAAGAGATAGAAAGAGAGAAATTCTTGGCGCAAAAGAAGTTCTCGGCGAGGCGAGATTCGGACCCGCGTACACACGACCCGTAGGTGAGCGTCATAAGCACTGGGCTATCTAGTTTTTTTTGTTGTTTTTTTTTTCATGATATTTATTCAACATAGGTATGGCACGTGGAAGCAACTCAATACAGACAGAGAACTAACATGTTCGTTCTGCTCGTATCGCGGCACAATGACGAACACACAGCACCGAAGAATTCGCATTCAACTCTATAGAGCGAATACATCAGGTGACGACCTTTTCCAATTATACACTATAACAGCGGTAAAGAAAAACACCTCGCTAATGCAATATACCATTCTGGCTGACTTTCTGTTTGCTTGTATACATTTGTTAGCTCAGTGACCATCCTAATGAAGTGTGTTGTCGAGGAAACTAATGGATCTGCTTTTCTCTTCAACATGCGCGCACTCTAGCAGAGTATAGCATACTGTAGCCTCGTGTAGTATAGCATATAGGAAGGTGTGGGAAAGGGAAGCTAGGGTGGAGAGGAGGGAAAAGAGGAGAGGAGAACTAGTACATAGTCAGCAAGAGAGAGAGAGAGAACGAGAGAAAGAGAAAGAAAGGGAAAAAAAGAAAGAAAAAGATAGAAGGCGAGAGAACCACTACGGAGAGAGAGAGATAGAGAAGGAAAGATATATGAAATAGAGAAAGAGAAAAGTAGAGAGAAAGAAAGAGAAAAAAAGAGAGAAAAAGATAGAAAGACATAGAAATAAATATACGGAATTATGTTCGCTGACTGCGAACAGGAGACTTTACTAAGTCGCAAATGTGTATACTGGACATCATTTTCTACACATACTGAAATATTGAATGAGCCCTCATTAAACACCAAAGTATTGCTCCTTTAGAATGCGGTTTCCCGTGCAAGAAATTTAATTATATTAGTGCATGTGCGGAGATATATATTTGAATATCTGAAGCGCGGTATCCTGACTGCCCATTTGATGACTGACGTGGAAAGTGCCACATGTGTTGGAGTTGTAATAGACGAGCACGAAAGTTGCAGTTAGACATGCCTGTAGTACGGCCGGTGGGCTCTAAAAATTTGTCTATAAGCGTTTATTTATATTCATTTTCTCTACATATAACCTGCTGTCGGCGATGTCAAATACGTATAATATATGTAGCTTGATGTGAGCTTTAAATTGCTCGCATTATTTCGCCTCAGGATTATCCGACAATATATTTTGATTGAAAAGTCAAATGTAACATAAATGTAACGACACGTTCCAATTTTCTAAATGTAACTGTAACGAGTTCCTTTTGCATTTGAGGAACTTGTAACGGGAACTCGTTCCGAAATTGGGAAGGTCCGAAATTGGGAAGGAACGAGGAATGAGCTTTCGTTACTGCTTTAGAGGAACGTGTACAACACTGCCTCTCGCTTCCATAGCGCGATGCGTTTAGCCGCTCGGCCAGCAGGCATACATCCTCTAGCATGTTAACGGCGAGCTATTTATATACACCATTCACGCAAATCTCGGAAGTGTGTGGCAGAAGCTTGACTAAAACCCCGCGAGATGACGCAAAGGGCCCAAAGGCGCGCTCGCATTGCCATGTTTCGTCGCGTCGCACGCAAGGGTATAGGAGCGGGAGGGCGTCCACACTTTGGCTTGCCTTGCGGCACGGTTTAGGAGAGCGCCAAGAAGCGAAGCGAGGCTAGCGATTGGGAAGGCGATACGAACACGGTCCGATTACGCTATCGCATTGCACTCTTGAAAGCGAAGCTCAAGCGTCTCCCAAGCTTTTGTTCCTCCGACAGTGTTCGAAGTCCATCTCCAAGACAGGTTGTCTCGTCCCCTCTCTGTTCTCCTTCATTGCCTCTTTCATCCTTTTCCCCAGCGCAGGATAGCCAGCCGGTATAAGAACTGGCTAACCTCCCTGTCTTTCCTTCTGTTTCTTCACTCCTTCCGTTCTTTGTACCTCCAAGAAACCTCGACGTGAAATACCACGCAGCCTTCCTGCGTGTCTTCAGTATGCTAGCCTATACCGAACATGCAATGTAATTTTCAGGGCTTAACGATTTCGACCACGAAAGGGCGTTGAACCCAAGGTTTCGACACTTTGAAGATGACTGTATATAAGCCAAGTTGATATTTTTTCATCAATAGATTGGTACATTATGAAGGCAGTTACTACCAAAAGAAATTTGTATAAGAGCATGTGTTAACATCTTGAGTAGTTCGACTAGCTCACGGAACCAAGGCAGCTGAAGATAACGATACCGTAGCATTAACATAGCACTTTTCTCAACAAGAACAGTATGCCAAAATCGAAGTTATGAATATAGAAAAATTTATTCAAAAACAATAGATCCAAAATTCAACATAAGATTTTAAATACACCGTATTTTAACAAAATAGGTAAACTTTTATCTGCTAGTTCAAGAGTGCATAGTATATTAGCGACAGAATAGGGCGTAGTGAAAAAAAGTGCTTTGTTTACCCCCTCCCTATGAGTGCGCGAGTAAGGAATCGGTTTTCACTGTTAGTCAAGAGGCAGGATTACAGCATCTAACGCTTCAAATTATTTCGTATTTGGGACCGATATATACTGGTTTTCAAGAAAGGCCATATTTTTAAGACTTGAAGTCTTGGAAAACAAATCAGCTGAGTCCGCTTTGTATGGAAAACTTGCAATGGCCCGCAAAAAAATTTTGTAGCGTTGTTATTACGCCGTATTATTGATCAGCCCAAATCAAGTTACAATGATGCCTAGAAGAAAACCAAGAAGAGCGTTTACTTTGCTAAGAGTTCTGCAGAATGGTAGTTAACTCTAAAACCTGCGTATAGCGCGCCGTAGAGAGAGAGGGAAGAAATAGGAGAAACAGGGAGTCCAGTTTGCTATTCTACACATGCTGAAGATTTTAAAAAAAAGTTTGTAGCCGATATTATCGGAATAGTGTTTTATTACATGTGTCGCTTAATAGGATACACAATCTTTATAGTTGTAGATAGTTCAATTCTAACTTTCCTTTCGACATGGGTACTGAGACACTGAAAGAATAAGTGCTATAAACTGACGAGCACAAATAGCGCCTGTCCTGTGTCTGCTCTTCTTTTTGTGTACGTCAGTTCTTAGCGCTTATTCTTTCAGTGTTCATGGATAGCCAACTAGCCCAACAGTCTGTTCTGCTAAAGTACTGAGACATTACGCATAATGTTGAATTCACCCGAAAACATGTTTCGTTTAAATAGAAATGTTAATATATAGCGACTCGCTAATCACCAGGGGTGTACGCTTTGTTTGATGTGAGATTCGCCGACTCTGCGAGATTGTCATATGAAGATTTCAAGCAGAACGTATATAAAATATAGTCACTTTATTTCAACATGATATTATGGAAACTACAGAGTTTAAGGTGGTGGGCGCAATAACACGAAAATGGGAGACGTCTTGAGGAAGCAGTCACGTAAGTGCAACACCTATTTCCTGGGAACTTCTGTCATGTTTAACTTTTCGGCGTGGTTTAAACATGAATCAGCTTCAAAGGCGTTTTTTTTATTTTTTATTTTTAGAGAGAGAGCTGCTTTAATCACCTCCACTCTTCATTAAGGATGCTACCTTGCCGAAAATACAGCTACTACAGCCGCTGGTGGGAATGTGCAACCGGACATGGGCCACTAGGTATGTGAGTATTCTTGAACATTCAACCATATGCGTGGGTGCACAAGCATTAAAAGCGGCGTAAGAGGTAAGAAGTGAGGAATTCGGTAACAGAAAGTAGAAGTCGGGTCTGCTACAGAGATGCGAAGAAAAAGTCGCCAAAAGAAGAAGCTGAATGTGCAGAAGAAAAAAAGGGACCCGACAGTTGCTCTGAGCGGACATGATTGAGCTACGCTGTAGTGGAAAAGTTAATTAAGCATCAAAGAAACTACGCCTATGAGTGACTCGCAAAATTTTATATTTTCTTTACTTTTCCGGAGGAAAGGGATCAGGTTTTTGGGAGATTGAATATCAGACTGGTCAGTTGTGCTTATAAGTGGATTTGGGCTTCATTTTTTCGCCGAGTCGCTGGTAGAATTTTTCCAGTCGCTTGTCGCGTTTTTTGGGCTTATTTGCATTTTTTTTCAGCAAATATAGTAATTTTAGTGATCATCAGGTTCACTAATAGCGCGTTCATCGATGAATGAGTAAGTCGAGTGTTGAATTCAAACATATAGGTTGAATTCAAACCTATACGTTGGGAGAATCGACAAGCAACGTTAATCATGCACTGTAGAATGTGTATTCCACCGAATGGAGACTACCCTGGTGACTGTATATGTTACGAGTGAAAAAACAGCGCTAAAAAGACGGGACGAGGAAGGACACGGGACCACGGCGCTGGCTAACAACCAAATGTGTTTATTCCTTCAGTCAGCATATATATGTTTCATTACTATCACAAGGAAACGACAAAAAGTTAGTAATACTCAGCCTGCGCAGAGTCAATGGGGCGATCAATGGGGCATGAACCAACCATAATCGTAATCGTGAACCAACCAGCCCAGAATGCGTACCTTACTGTATATGTTGAAAAGTAAATATGTGCTTTCGTTCATATAGTTGCGCATATTTTCGCTGTAAAAGTTAATTAAAGCGGTGTATTCAACTTCTCTTCGTATTTGGGTGACATTTTTTGTTGTAGTTCAAAATATTTCCAACAATGGGAAAATTCATTGAAGTTTCGCTTCTTCGCGAAAGTCGTGCCGCTTTTTTGGGGGGGCTCCTTTTGTGATGATTATGTGCTTGTTAGCTCGGCAGCATCTGGCCACTCTGCTGAATATGCTGTCTTCTGTAGCTAACTTACCACAACCGGCACAGTGCAACCTGAAGTGTTCTCTGTAAATTGCGTAATCAAACCAACAAAAAAATGCAGCCAGGGAAAGTATAGGGGACATTATTTGTAGTCTTTAAGTTTAATGTGCTTATAGTCTAAATGTAAAGAAATTAAACTGGACGAAAATACAACTTGCCGTCGGTAGGGACCGAACCTACAACCTTCGGACAACGCTTCCACTTTAACTTCTTTACATTAATGTCGTAATTACTACTTTACAGTTAAATACTGCAAATAATGGCCCGTACACTTTTCTTGGCCTCATTGTTTCTTGGTCTTATTAGGTTGTGCCTAACAAAGAAAACCAGCACTTGATCGATTCCCCGTCTTTCGTTCATTCATAGCGAGCATCTCGTTCCGGCAGACTTGGTGCCTTAGGCAGAATGCGTGGGTTTATTGGTCGGCTTCCAGCTCGTAATAAGATCACCTGCTATGAGCCGCCAGCTGGAAAGAAAAGAGTGTTCCACATTCGCCGTCATGGCTACAAGCGACGCCAGCTAACACTCCCAAGTTTACATGCGCAGAAATAACCGATAACGTGGACGGGGTGGCGACCGCCACCGTAGCTCTATTTGTAAAGAATCGGACGTGTTATCCGAAGGTTGTAGATTCGAACCCTACCGACGGCAGTTGTCTCTTCATGCACTTCGATGTCTGTATATTTATATCATAATTACTACATTGCAGTTAAAGGTTACAAATAATCACCCCTACACATTACTTGGCTTCACTGTCTGTTGGTTTCATTAGGTCGAAGTTCAGGGTTCGACGGAAACCCGCTTGGTCGGGAAGGTTCATGGCGAAAAAATCAAGCGCCGACCATTAGTTAAAACACGCGCACAAAGACAAACACGTTTCGGTCCCGCTACGCGGGGACCTTGTTCACAACCTAGATTGTGAACAGTCTGAGATTGTGAACAAGGTCCCCGTAGCGGGACCGAAACGTCCTTGTCTTTGTGAGCGTGTGTTTAACAATTGGTCGGCGCTGTTGCATCTAACAAAAGAAAACGAGCCCGTCATCAATTCACCTTCTTTACTTCTGCGTAAGTTAGACAGACAACTGTATAGAAAGAAATATGAAGAAGAGCATGCAGGGCGTGAACCCGCAGCTCGGCATTTACACAGAGTAGC
Organism: Rhipicephalus appendiculatus; assembly: GCA_030522465.1. Taxonomy (NCBI): domain Eukaryota; kingdom Metazoa; phylum Arthropoda; class Arachnida; order Ixodida; family Ixodidae; genus Rhipicephalus; species Rhipicephalus appendiculatus. The sequence goes on along the minus strand of JALIZH010012174.1, from coordinate 414,938 downwards.
ATGTGCCAGTTAGTCAAGCAAAAGTTCTACAAAGCGACCTGATGTACAGTCGTATGAAATATGGGATGGAACAGTGAAATCACCTTGTAAAGGTTATGCAAAACGCAGTGCACTCTGTCCTATCTCATTTTTTCTTGAAACGTTTCGCGCACAAAAAAAGGGGGGGTTTTCTTAAGAATGCAGTAGCAACCAGCCCAAGCAGCTACCCTGTTGCTAAAGGCAGTTGGCAAGCGCAAATACGTTCATGACACTAAAAGCTCGAACGGAAAATTATATCTGCCAATTCGACACGTCAAATTCACATCGGTACATTACAAGTAGTCGTTGAATAAACAGGAATTCGCTGTTCCATCTCATATTGCTCTCATATTGCTGTGATATCGTAATTCCCCGCGTTCCCAGGATTCTTCCCCGCTTCAAGGTTCCATCTTCCCCTGAACTTCTACATTGTCCCGACTGTACCGTTTAAGAAACACAGCTTCGAAAGGATTTTCAAGTATTATCCGTATTACGCTGTTAAGAGCAGAGTGGTTTCAGTAGGGCCCCATGAATTATTTGCTACTATATTATCATGAGCAAGGATTTGGGGACGTAGCACCATCTGTCGTCGTGGACAGCGGTAGCTTGCCGTAACTGAATGGGAATCGGGCGAAAAAAAAAATCACACCTGACGAAAAAAGCCAGTTACCGCAAACGACTCCCGGTTATATGCAGCACAGACCCACTGGAACATTCAGTTATGGCAGGACGCCGTTGCTGCCACCGAGAGATGGCGTCACGTACAGGTGTCCCCAAATCCCGGAAATGATCGCTTTTTGTAAGCTGATAACTCCTCTCCTATACAGGCTCACTGTAGGACAATGTCTCCAGTGTATACGCGAAGTATATACGGTCCCGTTGCACCCATAGGGACGCTAAAACATGCGAAAATGTAGTTGAGCTACTCACGAATGTACGCTCCTACTGAAACGTATTAGTGCGAGCGAAATGTAAACGATGGGGACCAGTATGAACAAACATACTATTAACGGTTTTGCGATCGCCAAACTCTGTCCTTCCTAGCCTGCACGGTGACCCGGTTTCGCTCTCGTTGTAATTTAGCACTATTTAGACGACGCGCCAAGCTCAACGTTTGTCGGTTAACGAATACAGACGCAAATGGTCTTCGGCAGTTTCCGGTCCAAAGCTTCTTTCAGTGTATTCACTGTAACTAGATCGGTCAACGTTGTTTGGCAGCTGCAGTCAGAATGGTCGAATTCTACAACGTCGAGCACGAGTGTTCCTACCGCTCTCTCCAAGCATTCATGAAAAGCAGAGCAGGATGACACTGCCCGGAGCAATGTGCATTGAATTTGCTTCGTAGCAATATATCAGAATTGAGCTTACACATCGTTCGCTGGTTCGTGGAACATGACCCAGTGGAACATGGCCCTGGAAGGTGAACCTCAGAACTTGATGCATTAGTGAGAGTGGCAATATGGCTTGGGTGTTTTCTTCGTGTTTTTCGCAAAGTTGCGAGAGCTGCGTTCCGTATAAGTGACCATAAGTACTCTGGCGAAGTTTGCCAGCACGCAAGCTAACACACCAATATGCCCAGCGAACAAAGGGAAAATGGTACACCTGTTCACTACCGCACTGGTTAGGCCCGATGGTAGATCAAAGTATAATGAATGAAGAACTTTAGAAAAAAAAAAACAAGGACAGAAAAAGCGTGAACTTTCAACTGCCTTTAGTCGAGAAAGCAATGATTATCCTTGTCATTGGAGCTGATAGCAACGCTGAAAGGGGCAATACATCCAAAATGATGAGTTTGTATGTACTATACTTTTTGTTTTCTATAGAGCTTAACATGCTTCAGCAGCAGTGAAAGCGCTGAGGTCCGAGAATTTGATCTTTTAATTTGCCCGAGAAATCAGTTTTTTAACACGAAAGTGTTTAATGCCGGGGTCCTGCACACTTCGCTGACATCACATCCGTCATGGATGTGACGTCGGTAAAATGCACACGAACAGATGACAAAGAAAAACCAGAAGGGACAGTTTCGTTCGTTTTGGACGACCTGGGAGTCAAAGCCATGACCTCGCGGTACCCGACGACAAGAGCTAGGTGTTTTACCCACTGCGCTACCGACCCTCATGCAAGCGCCTTTACAAACGCGCCTTATATCTTTCACACCTTCTCTCTTTCACAGTCAGCTGTGGGGAGGTGTCGCCGCCTTGGAGAGGCGAGGTGAAGTGCTGCATCATGACACTAACGAGCGCCGACAAGACTCGCTTCTGAAGTCTCGGCGCAGCGGAGGCTGATTCCCCTATTTATACTCCGTTCTCTTTCGTTTCAGTATCGTCACAGGTTGAGTACAGTAGTTTGAGCGAATGCTTTGATGCAGTGACAGACACGTCAGCGGGCAGCGGGACGCCTTCAGGCGTTCACGGCTCAAGCTAGGCGCTCTGCCTTTCGCGTTCCTGAAGCACTGTGTGGTAGTGTATAAATATGAGCAGAAGTGTAGGTTACGCAATTGCTAGAGAGCGCACACCTTGCCGTTTCTCTCCTCAAAGGACGACGCTTTCCATGAGCACATATCGAGTACGAGTGATCATGAGCTTGTTGATGCCATTTTTGCGAGGGATTCAACGTACGCTGTGTCCACGTTTATGCTAACGACTTCAGCTTCCACAAAGGTTTAGCGTAATCATGATCATTCACGTTAGTTTCTACGTGGAGATATTCCACCAGGATCAACGTATGTGCGTCCACATCAAAACGGTGCTATAGCCTCCAAACACCAACAGACATTGTGTAAGCTCTTATATAATAATGCAGAATGAGCATTGAACTACTTTTGTAAAGACCCGTTTCACTTTCTTGTTAAATACTGATTCCTAGGACGAAGTGATCAACCATGTATTTTTTTAATGCCCGCCAAGTGGCACATTGGTGACGGTGCTCGATTTCTGAGCCAGAAGTCGCAGGTTCGATCCCGGCCGCAGCGGTCGTATTTCGATGGAGCCGAAATGGTAAAGGCCCGTGTACTCTAGGTGCACGCTCAGGTGCACGCTTAAGAACCCCAGGTGGTCTAAATTTCCGGAGCCCACCACTACGGCGGGCCTCATAATCACATCATGGTTTTGGCGCGTAAAATCCCCCCCAATTATTAAATCAGTTTTCGCGCTGTCAGTAGCATAGTACGCCGCCAATACTCGCAAATGGAAGTGATGCTGGCGGTACGTGACGCGTATGTTTATGCTGCCCGTTTTCATTAGTTGGACATGAAGGCTTTACTGTACGCTAATTCCCTACATGTCGTCACTATCTTTTGACATTAAAATATAGTCAACGACCTTCAAAACTTCCTAGAGCTCTTTAACTTCGCATTCCGCTGGATACGCAACAGCACTTGCAGCGCCATCTAGTGATGTGACGTCAACAACTGTACGCAGACACAACATTGCAACGGTTCAGTTTTCATTTTATTGCTATAGTAATTATATGGACACCGCCGGCTGGTCTTCCCCGTTGCCGTAATGTCTCGTGTGTATATATATATATATATATATATATATGTATATATATATATATATATATATATATATATATATATATATATATATATATATATATATATATATATACACACTACCTTTGTCCGTGAAGTTCCGAGACTGGGTCCATTAAAAAAATGCGTTTAACATTGAAATCATTTGTGCAGCACCTCTTCGAAATAGTCTCCCTTACAGTCCATACACAGTTTCCAACCCTTCTTGAGGTCTTGGAAACACTTGGAAAGCGCATCTTTTGGCAGGGCTGTCACCTCCTTTGTCGTGGCCGTCTTAAGTGGCCTCCCCGCTCTCCATCCAGCGACCTCCATCCAGCGACCGAATTAAAGATATGGTTTGATAGGAAGTCCCCGCTGGATGAGTGAAATGCGAAGGGGCATGACTCCTTTTTCTATCTGTAGACATTAAGTTGAACAACTTTTGTTTGCGAGTGCCAGTTTTCGTAATTATTTTTGGATTCATGTCGGGTGATAGAGTGGATGTATAGTATCACTCGGCGGCTAAAATATGAGTACGGGGTTTATGTAAAGCTGCTGGGGAAAGGTGTAAAGCTCAAGGAATTACGAAGAAAAAGGAAAAAACGGCAGATCCCACGCACTGTGGGAATCGATGTAATGTGAAGCAGCCAGCAAGAAGCAAATCATGCTGTACATAATATATGCATGTCATTATTTGCATGTTAGGACCTGTCATTTATGTTCGTCATCCTGCAGTCACGTCGCGCAATACCAGTTTTATTGAATATCAAGCTAGCGAACTGGACGCAAGCGCACCATGAGCGTGGCATGCAAGTCATGTTGCACATGACATGTCATGATTTTCCATATTACCACTTGTCATTTTTGCTCGTCATACAGTCACGTCACACAATACCAAATTTGGTGTATATCAAGCTAGCGAAACAGCCGCGAGAGTGCCATGAGCGTGGCATGCAAGTCATGTTGCACATGACATGTCATGATTTCCATATTACCCCTTCTCATTTAGGTTCGTCATACAGTCACGTCACGCAGTACCAAATTTGGTGTAATTCAAGCTAGCCAAACGGCCGCGAGCGTGGCATGAGCGGGTATGCAAGTCATGTTGCACATGACATGTCATGATTTACATATGACCACTTAGGCATTTATGTTTGTCATACAGTCACGTCACGTAATACCAAATTTGGTGTATATCAAGCTAGCGAAACGGCCTTCAAGCGCACCATGAGCGTGGCATGTAAATCATATTTTACATGACATGCGTGTCATGATTTTCATATTACCACCTGTCATTTATGTTGGTCATGCAGAAATGTCTCATCGTACCAATTTTTGGATATATGAAGCTAAGAAAACGGCCGCAGGAGCACTACGGCAATGGCGTGTAAATCATACTTTTCATGACAAGTTAGTCATGATTTTCATGATATGACCAGTCATTCATGTTCGTCATACAGTCATGTTATGCCATACGAATTTTGGTATAAATCCCATTAACGATACTGCCAGGAGAGCAAAACTGCGATTCGGCCTAGTTGGAACATATTCATCTTGAAAAACTTGCGCAGGCACACGGGGACACGGGGTTCCGAGGGTTATTAAGTGAACGTTTTTCAAAAAATAAACCAGTTGTTAGATTGCGCCCGTTTGTGTCTCTCTTCTGTGTCCCCGTGTGCCTGCGCAAGTTTTTCAAGATGCCAGGAGAGCACAAAGTCGTAGGCGGATAGATAGATAGATAGATAGATAGATAGATAGATAGATAGATAGATAGATAGATAGATAGATAGATAGATAGATAGATAGATAGATAGATAGATAGATAGATAGATAGATAGATAGATAGATAGATAGATAGATAGATAGATAGATAGATAGATAGATAGATAGATAGATAGATAGATACGCTCAAAGTCGCCGAAGTTCGCTAAGAAATGCTTCGCATTTAAAAATATGGCTGATTCCTCCGTCATAGGAATCGGTATAACACGACAGTAAAACGTGCCTTCACAGATTTAGCTGATTGTTTATTGTGCAGTGATATATGAGAGCTTGTACATTGTATATTGGTGTTTGGCAGCTGTAGCATCGTTTACGTATATGCACCCACGTGGACGCCTTGGGACACATTTCTGTCCAGATGATTAACACCAATGATCATGGTTTAACCCTTGTGGTAGTTGAAGTTGTTAAAGGAGTAGCGACATAAAATTTCAAGCTCCAGATGTGGCCTTCACTCGATAGCTTAGCATGCAAAAGATTTTTGAGCGAAGTATGAATTGCGTCCATTACGTAGAAGTTATTTTATTTCGAGGGCGAACAGCGTACGAAAGCTCGACGGGGCGTTCAGCACCCTGCGACATCGACAGTATTACGACGCGTTCAGCAAGCCCCCAGGGCCACGCCCCAGGCGCTGAGTGACGATGTGCTAGTAACGATAACGTCCACGATCTCAGTGTTGTCATCGTGGTGCCGAGAGGTGACGAGGCCTGGCAGCGGCTTCACTTTGATTGTCTGGGTTGGTTGTCTCAAGTCCTGCGTCTTTGCCACGCCGCTTCGAAAGATTTGTCGTGTGCGTCAGCGCGTCAGTGTGTGATGATTGGGAGTGACCATCTCAACTGCATTACGTACCAGCATGTCATGAAACAGTTGTGCGCGACTTACACCAGTGGCGTTTCAAGTACCCTACCGCAAGAAGGAATGTCTTTGCCACGGGGAGCTGCGAGGGTCGTTTATGAAGGCTTCCAGGTAGGACTGTGCATGCAGTTTGCGTTTCTCCACACGTCTCCGCGATGCATTGAACGTTGGCTTTGCACACCCAGAGACTGTGCTGTTCTTTTGAACTAACGCACCTGCCATAACTTATACTAGCCATGAAAGGCGGCGAACAAGGAACTCGTATTTGTTTTTACGTACGATTCGCTTCAGGGTGTTTGCCATGAAACAGCCAAACAACCTTTTAACACCTTTAGTAATTTTTTTTTCTTTGACTGTGAGTAACGTAGTAATTATCTCAAAATTTTCTATCACCCGCCGTGGTGCTCTGGTAGATACGGTGCTCAAGTGCTGACCCGAAGGTCGCGGGATCGAATCCCGGCCACGGTGGTCACATTTCAATACAGGCGAAATGCTAGTGACCCGTGGGCTTAGACTTAGGAGCAGGTTGAAGAATCCCAGGTTGTCGAAATTCCCGGAGGCCCGCGCCTCCTACGACGCCTCTCGTGATCATATCGTGGTTTTGGGACGCAAAACCACCCTAATTATTGTAATTATTAAAGTTTTTTCTATCGCCTCCCTACGTGAATACGTCCCGCGCTCGCTATTAGAGAGCATTTAACTTTCCTGCGCGTTTGCCCTTGAAATCTCTGTATGGCACAAACGCACGAAACGGGAAAGCGCCACAGCGAAATCTCCATCGGCTGCTCGAGGCGCGTTATTGAAGTTTACAAGTTGCCAGATGGTTCATTGGCACGCGATTGGCGCGCGCGATATTAACTGCCGCGCAGCATATTAGTGCGTGCGTAACAGCATTTTGCGTCGAGCCTGCCCCTTTTCCGCACATTTTATTCCCCCTCGCTCAGTTGAATGCGCGCCGTACTCCGCGGGTAAAACGACCGTGCAGCAGTCTACATCTCGCGAATAGTGCACGCGCCGCTCAGCGCATTGTAACACACCAGATCGCGTGCGTCGACTCGATGAGTCCGCACCGAAAACACGTTCATTTCGGGGCGAGCAGTTAAAAACGCTCGTCCCTGCACGTAGCTTGAGCTTTTTATTTAATTATTTTTTTTTCGCTTCTTGTTTCGTTGCTGCTCGTCCAAGCCATATAGTGCGCGTGAATATTGAGGGCGTGCCTCTCATCCACGCGGAAGTTCCGAAACAAAACAAGAAAGCGGTGCATTTCGGAACGACGAAGAATTATATATAGCAGTGTCTCGCAGGGAACCGGCTCGGTGCTAAAAAAGAATGCCTCTTTTAGTTAATTAGGTGTTTGCTTATACGCCTCGAATTACGGCTGATTAATACTTTCAGATGGCAGGAAGTGTCCCCCCATATTTAGGCTATACATCGCATTATTGGATTTTATACAATTCCGCCCCTTGTTGGTGTACTGTTTGAATGCATCTTTTATAACTGCAGTTCATGATGTATTACACTGTTCCGTTTTGTTTCGTTACGTAGTATTTATACCCTGAAATCAAATCACTGTTACTTTCTAAACAATTCCTTCAGTGTACATGCCCCATTCCACCCTCTCTACACGTGCGGGGGCGTATAGCCAGAGTTTTTTTGTTTGTTTTTTTTTAGGGGGGGGGTAACCACCCTTTATGTACAGTACGTTCTTGAACGCGTTTGTATGTGCGTGCGTATATATACACATACAAAAAAAAGCGGGAAGTTCGCACGAAGTCGCGCAAAGCTTGGCACATGGAAGCACGGGCCGGTCGCCGTTCGCTGGGCAACCTATTTCTCTATATTTCTCTACAGTGCTGAGTGGCCCCTTCTTTCTTTTTTTCCTCCTCTCTATTTTTTGTCTTTTTTGTCTCTGTTCATTTCTATTTCTTTCTTTCTTTCTTTCTTTCTTTCTTTCTTTCTTTCTTTCTTTCTTTCTTTCTTTCTTTCTTTCTTTCTTTCTTTCTTTCTTTCTTTCTTTCTTTCTTTTTTCTTTCTTTCTTTCTTTCTTCTATCTTTCTTTCTTTCTTTCTTCTATCTTTCTTTCTTTCTTTCTGTCTTTCTTTCTCCCTTTCTTTCTTTGATTCTCTCTTTATTCATTCTCTTTCAGAGTTTTTTCTCTCTAGTTCTCTCTCTCTCATTCTTTATATGCTATGCTTTACTCTCTGTCCCCTCCTTTCTCACCTCCTCACCATCACTTCCATTTTCTACCCCCCTTGCTATACGGAACTATGCAAGGCAAAGATATGTTCTGTCAGCGTGCCTGGATATCCGAGTGATAACGCTCACCTTCGGATCGTGGGGACGCAGGTTCGAATCCCGCCGCCTAATGGGGATATTTTTTCCGCCAAGATTTTCTATCTTTCCATTTCTTAAGAAGAAGAAGGGGACGAAGAGAGCGCGTGCTGGTTCATGATGATGATTATTTTTTTGGTTCACGACATTTTACGCCGAGCAAGAACAGCTTCGTTGTTAAAAAACTGAAAACTTTCGGGCGGGTTTAAACTCCCCCCCCCCCTACCTAGCAGCGCCAATGCCCCCCGTGGTTTTACGGGTGTTCTGAATCAATCTGCACAATACACTTATGCCACTTATTTGATGATTCATGTACGAGGTAAGAAAGCAGTTTGAATAAGTATTGCCATGCGGTTGTTTCGAAACAAAAACTTCGAGGAGAGGTTTTCGAAAATAATGGGTTCTTCTAGCAGTAGCGTAGCCAGAAATTTTTTTCGGGGGGGGGGGTTCAACCATACTTTATGTACGTTCGTGAGTGCATTTGTATGTGTGCGTGCATATATACGCAAGCAAAACTGAAAAATTTCGGGGGGGGTTTGAACCCCCCCAACCCCCCCCCCCCCCCCCTTGGCTACGCCACTGTCTTCTAGGCACTGTGCCCCAAAAGCAGAATTTAACTATACTCCATCTCACAACTACCTTGCAGCACTGCCGAAGCTACGAGGAGCACACAGGCGGTGTCCTTGCGCAGCACATAATATAGTTCCGGGCTTAACTCTCGTTATCAACGAGGTGCAAGGGCCTTTAGCTGTGCTTCTCGCATGACGCGTTACAGCGATACGTGGCACGTTAGGCCCTTCACGCATGCACTTCGAAATTTCTGAAATAATGCAGTGATTACCGGCTGGTAACCGTAATAACCACCCTAACCGCGATGACGTACAGCAACATGGCAGCCCCCCATACAACCTAGACCACCCGCTTCCATCCGAATTCGTGCTTTTCACTGACTCTCTGCCCGGACAGAAAGAAATAAGTGGCATAATCTGTCATCGCTTAGTCTAATCTAACGCTGAGGGCAAATAATCAGGTATCTTCCTTCGCTATTATTTATATCGCTCGTTTGTTTTGATGCTGCTAGGACTACCGAGCCGATGTAAAGCCGTAAAAGTGGTTTGGTGTTGACTGAGCAGATGTCGCCACAACATTAGCGTCGGTGATGCGTTGACGATGCGTAACACCCTGAATGTCTATATTGTTTTCTGTGCCAATAATTTGCTGTTCCACCCAAGAATGGCGCGCGATTGCTGCTGAAAGTGCGTCGACCATGCTGTCAAAAAAGAACTCGGTGAAAACGGCCAGTATGACTGTTATAAAAAGAACCGCGTTCCTCACAAACGCCAGCGAACGCGCCCTGCAAAAGTGAATTTAAGAACATAAATAAACGGCGAGGTGGCGCTTCCGCAGAGGTTTTTGCGTTTTGTAGTAACTGGAGGGAGCAAGTATCGACAAGGTAGGCGAGCCGACGCCAAAGAGACGAGTAGACGACGCGACGTGGATGAACACGCCTTGAGGGGGGCTTTCGCCTTTCCTATTGGCTAACAAGCTCTGCAGGCTTCCACAGTGCTGCAAGGTACTTCTGAGATGGAGTATAGTCCCAAACTGCGGTGTATGCGACATGGATGGGGAACGACGTTAAGCCCGTGCGGGAGCGAAAACTGCGGCCACAACAGACCGAGAAGCTTGCATTTCTGAACTAACGGCCATTTCAGCTGTTTGCGTTATCGGCGTGCCAACGCCGGGTTTCGTCCGGCTACTCGCTCCACCTTCAAGGAACTGCGCAACAGTTTTTAGGTTTTTGCACGTATACTCGCAAAGCATTGACAGCCTGTAGTCAATGCTCCTGTGAACATGTGAGTCAGAATATTATCGTACTCTGTGTAGTAGATAATTTACAATTTCGCGTCAAAAATGGTCAAAGATGGCTCGTTCGTTATTAGCCTATACGCGGCAAGCGGGCCCGACTACACAGCAAGCGGGTGCGTAGGGGGGACGATTTCGGAGGCCATATGTCACGTCGTGCATGCCGCGGCTGTCCGCGGGGTGCCGCCACGTGCCGGGGCAATGCACATATGAACCAGAAGTGGTGGCCAATGGGGTCAGAAAGAAAAAAAGAAGCAAGAAATGCTTCAGGCCATGACGCGCAGCGACATAACTTTCGGTCGGCGCCATAGAGTCTTATACTATAGACGATTTAACCTAACGCGTATGGGCGCCGCCATCTTCGACTGTTAAACAGACTTTTTTTTTGTATGTCGTTGCGTGAATTTATACGGTCAGGAAACGTCGAATGCACTAACTAAACCGTTTTCATGTATATACGTCCACCGCAACACTGTTCGTTCAGCTGTTAAAGATACACAACGGCAAGCTCCAATATGGCAATCATGATGTAGGGCAGCGCAAAAGCAGACAACAGACGAGCGAGGGGACAAGGACACAGCGCATTCTTCCAACTAAAGTTTATTAGAATGCGCTGTGTCCTTGTCCCCTCGCTCGTCTGTTGTCTGCTTTTTGCGCTGCCCTACATCATGATTGACCTATTCCAACTCGCCCAACAAGCAACGTCTCCAATATGGCGGCACCGAAACCCGTCCGTAAAACGGTCCACAGAAACTAGAGGGCAATTTGGCGCTGCGATTGTTCAACCACCATGGAAATGATGGAAAGTACAGGCTTCGGGTTGGATTCAGTTAGCCGGCCAACTGTCTATAGGTCTTCATTTGCAGTTTCAGTTTCGTTCCTCGCGCAGTGGCGGTATCGTGCCACAATGCGTACAGTGTTCTCTGGCGTGCGTTGCGGGGTGCGGCGCAAAGCTCTCAAGCGGTGCCTTCGTTGTCGAAAGTGGCTGAAAACCGCTATGTCTCTTGGTTTCCAGCGACGTTGGGGATTTACAGGTTGTATTTGGCAGTTTTAGCAAAGCATCAATCATGCATCGCTCTGCGCAGATGCAGCGTTCCATGTCAGTGCAGGAAACTGCATACAGCTGACGTTTATTTGATAAGCGTATGTTGCCAAGACGCGGTCAACTCGGCTGCAAAACGACGGCGAAGCGAAGCAGACGCACCGTCACGCTCCCGACTCGGCTTTACAGCGGAACGAGAGGTGCGTTGGGGTAGACGCGCCTGGCATCGCAGTAGATGATATGGTAAGTGTTTCTCCCTCGATACAGTATTTTATTGCGATAGCAATTATATGGACACTCGCGGCTGGTTTTCGCCGTCGGCGTCGGCGTCGGCGTCATTTGCCGTATATGTATATGTATATATATAACCGGCCCCACCCGTCGTTCGTGAGCGTGAAAAGACGCGAGTGGGGGGGGGGGGGGGTCCCTCGAGCGACCTTCGATTTTACGAGCGGGGGGCGCGCGCGTTATCTCCCCTTCTCGGCGGCCGACAGCGGGCGGGGGGGGGGGGGGGGGGGGCGACGTTCGAATTTACGAGCGCGGGCGCGGGCGCGCGCGTTATCTCCCCTTCTCGGCGGCCGACAGCGGGGGGGCCGGTGTACCCTTCTACGTGCTGCGCTCTCAACGCGAAGAGAATTCTCTTAAACAAGCGTTTTCTAGAGTTGCGTGAGATCGGATCCAAAAAAGAGTTAGCTGCCAGCCTCACTTCGTATAACATTACAATTTTTTGCTATCGCATTCATTGCTTCACCCTTGCGGTGAAACTGTGACTTTTTATTTCCATAAATAGATTATGCATGCTTTCGAGGGAAAGGGTTTTTTTCTTCAAAAGCCTGCCCTTAGGCATAGCAATTCACTGTATCAAAAATAGTTTTCAAGTGTTGTAAAAAATAATTCATTATTTGGTAATGTCAAATCTTGAACACAATTGCAGAGCAATGCAGTACCCTGGTGGTTAAATTTGTCCACGCTTCACTTCAATCTCACGGTCACGCAAACTTTCCTGCAATAAGTTTTAGATATACAGAGGAATGCAGAAAATTTTAATTGAGAACAACTTCACATCATTTTGTTTAAAGCTTGGTAAACAAGGGCCGTGAATCTCACGAACGGAATCCATCCGAATCAAATCCGAAGCCTGCCCATCCCATCATTCCCACGGTGGTTGAAGCGCCGCTCAAGGAGCTCCGCATAGACACCAGCGCCAGATTCCCCTCTAGTTTTCATAGAATGAAACTCTATGGTCGGTGCATCGCGACCCTTACCATCTACCCCAGTAATGTTTACAGCGCCCTCTTCGTGGCGAAATAAAGAAGAAAGCGTGCGTTTCGTGCGATAACGCTGCTTATACTTTACAATTTTGAAAAAAAAAATTGTGGTAGGAGCTTCGTGAGGCAGCTAGTACGATAAAAAGATTATGCTATGATAACTTAGAGATGTTTTTCAAAGCGCCTTTCAAGTTAATAGCTCGCATATCCGCTCACCCAACTACCACGACGGTATAGTCTTTTAATCAAAACGTGTGAGCGTACAACCCGAGATGAATATGTAAAAGCCCGCGTGTGCGCCCCAACTTAGTGCAACTCACATATTTACCCAGTGTTCTTCATCCACAAATCGCATTTGCAAAAACCAGATGCCCCGAGCGCACAACTTTTACTCCTATTGAGAAGGTTTACCGAATGCTAATTACGCTAAACCGTACCCACCCACCACTCGGTGGCGTTCCGCTTTCAATCAATCTTAGAACGGCTTTTCCTTTTTCATTCGCTTTCTTATTTTTTGCTCCAAACTTTACGGGACTCGCTGCAATGCCTCTCCTCCTTAATTTCGATCAATCTTTTTCCGTCTTTCTTCTTTGATTAATTTTACACAGCGAAGGCGATCCGCCAAGCGGCCGTTTTCGAGACGCACTTTCCCGAGGCCTGCGTGAGTTTCCGCAAAAAAAAAAAAATGGTAAATACATATAGCAACAGACATCGTTTATAAGCATAGCCGCCCAAAACCACAATCATTCGAGGGCTCCGCAGCGATGAAAAGAAAACATGGCCGCACGCGTGGAGTCTCTTTACTCTCTGAGAAATCCTTCGAGAAAATTTTCAATTTTCTCCGCGTCCCTTCCCCCCCCCCCTCCCCCCCCTTTCCGGCCGAAGAGGAAGGCGGGGGGTGTCCTTTCTCGGCGAGCAGCACAACAGTGCTGGGACAACGAAAACAGTGAACGCGAGGGAAAACAAAGACAAAGACAGGCACTGATTGCTTAAGCCGTCGCTTGCTCGCGCGAACTGAACCGGGTGCTTCATCTGCGGTATTTACGGAGGCCCGAGAAAGGGTTTGAGGCAGGGCAACATTCGTAGCCCCCCCCCCCCCCCCCCTCTTTTCTACTTACCCAACGTCACGAGGAACAATACCCTTTCTTGGCGCGCTCTTTTCAACCGGAGCTCCGTTCACTTGCGAAGCGGCAGCTGCCTGCGGGAAAAGTAATGCGCGCGCATTCTTCTTGCGCGTTGCATCTTCCTTGCGGCCTTTTTCTTCAAACCGCATCCCCGCCAAAGCTCCTTGTTTTTTTTTTTTCTTTAGACAATTATTGCTCGTTTCTTTCTTTTTCTTCTCTCTCTCCTCCTTGCTCCCGGGTGTCTCAAGCTGCTCTTGTATGTTTACACATGCCCCTCTGTTGCCGCTGCCCTTGCTGCCCCCTTATTGCCATCTCTGTAGCCCAGAGAAGCGGTGATGGCATTGTCTCGGCGTTCTCTAATCAAGGCGCCCGAACTTTCTCGGAGGGCTGGATGGCGTCGCGAGAGGAAAGACGTGGTCATAATTTAATGCCGCTTTCGCGACGGGCAGCAGCTAGATTCATGGGGCCTAAAAAAAGACTAATCTGTTTACTTGAATCGCCGCAACGGACGGCTTAACAAATCATTCCGCGGAGCCACTTGAGCCCGAGGGCAGAGCGCGAACTTGCTTACGCTTTCGATAGAATAAAGTTTTTTTCGAGTGCTCCTTGGGGACGTGTAAGGTACAAGTGTGAACTCACCCACGCGTCTCTTTATTGTCCTGTCCATCATCTTGTATTCGCCTTGCGGCAACAAGTTTTAATCGTTTAGTGTTTTTTTTTTCCTTTCCTCGGGACGATAAGTTCAGGAGTTTCATTTTATGCATACCATTTCTCTGTTTACTTTGTTTTTGTGGAATGAGGCGGCATAAGTTAAAAAACTGGAGCGACTGACGACCATAAAAGATTGGCCAGTGGTTCGCGGTTGGATAGCAGGTAAGCTACGTGTGCTGTGACACCAAGTTGATTTAGAAAAGGGGTGGGCAACTTCGTCACACGAACTATGCTTATCAAATGCTATGTAATAATCTCCCTAGACTACTTAACTTATACAATAGAGTAAGCTATAATTTAGAGTACTTAACATTGTCGGAATTTGAAACGTTAATGTGTTTCCCTCCCTAGAATGTTTCCTGGAAGTTTTTAATGCGTGATACGTCTTTTCTTAGTTTTCATGCGCGTTATGAAGTACGCATCTATTTTCTTCCCGCTTTATCTGAGTAGTGTAACCCCTTGCGCAAATGTTTTTTTTTTTCCTATTCATTGTACAGCTGCCATACTATGTGGTCACTCTATTAGTCTGTTACCATGCTGTGCTAAAGGGAGTGAGGTTCCCTAAAGTCGCGTTTGTGCTGCTTTTTTCCCTCATCCACCTACATTTACCACTATGTTGTACAGCACTCACTGATTCAAACGCGACATCAATTTTATTTTAATATAACTACTCGAATGCGCAATTGCTCGAAGTAACTATGCCATATAGCGACGAATCTAGTCTGTAAAGATAATGTTGGCTCTGATCTACGTATTTGAGTCGAAATTACGCCGATATGACCCGAACTGCAGGCGGTGAAAACAAAAGCATGTGCGTTACATAGCCCTAAATTGTCCTGTTTCAATCCGTGAGTACTGTACATGCGTGTGTAAATGGAAATCAATAAATCAAACGAAATCAAATACCCGCCTCGGTAGCTCGGTGGCTATGAGGCAGAGCTACTGAGGTAGTAGGTTCGATTCCTCTACTGCAAGCGGAAGAGCACGTGGAAGACTGGAATATTTAAAAGTGTTTTACCATTTGGACAACGTAAGCTGAGGTGACAGCGCGGTCGCGGGTTCAAGTTGTAGGGCTGGTGATTGGTCATAGCGAAGGCATGTTTATGAAAAAGTGCAGTACCAGGCAATTTCTGAAAGTACACCTAAAATCAGTAGTTTACGGCACAAGCGATTTGCGAAAAAGCAATATCCCCGTTTAGCAATGAGTTAAGCGTTTAGCAACGTGAACATAGCCTCTACATAAAGGTTTTGGAGGCAGCGTGGTGAACTACAGGACGCGGACGAAGAGCCGTGAAGGAAGAACGAATCACATCGTCTTGTCTTCACTTTCTCCGTCCGTACCCTTCTTAGTGCGCTACAAGTTTCGCCATATATCACCACCAACAAGCCCATTCTTAGGTTCTTTCGGAAACTAGTGTTTTTTTACGAACTTCACAATAATCGATTTATTTATTTATTTCGTAATAACCTCCGGGCCAAAGGCATTATGGAGGGGGGGGGGGGTGAAACATGATTATTTTTTACTCATACAATGTTAGCTAATAATAAAAAAATATATATATAAACATTGTGTACAAAGAGAACAGGTAAGTAGGTGTGTGCGTTTATACAATGCTAGCTAGTGCTCAACGAAACAAGTGATGATCGGTCAAGATGGCCACAGATCCGGGAAGGCGGTTCCAGTCTACTGATGTTCTGGGAATAAATGAATTACTGCATGTTTTGGTTAGACATGACATAACACCAACTTTATTAGGATGATCAATTCTAGTTGATACGTAAGAAGGCTGAAAAATAAGTGACTCGCGAAGAGTTGGAATATGATGATAAATTTTGTGAAATAGACAGAGGCGGAAGAGCGTACGACGCGAGGCAAGAGACAGCAGTTCGAGTGAGTTCATCATGGCAGAAATGCTAGCGTGACGGCTGTAGTTGTGAAGAATGAAGCGAACAGAATTGTTTTGGATTAATTCAAGAGCATTTATTAGATTAATCTAGAAACAACGACCGAGCAGAAACTCTCATTTGCAGTGGAGCCATGTTTCGTGAAAAGAATGGCTTTTGGGCAGTTCGTGAGGATTTTCTTGTAGTTTTGCGCTGCAAATGGTTGGATGTCAATTTTCCCTTTCATAACCCTTCTGCCACCTTGCGGGATGCTGCTGAACTGATTTACCGGGCTAATTTTAGTGCACATTGCTTTAGTATATGTCAAATGAAAGTGGGCAGCAAAGGTCAACAAACAATCAGTTTGAAGGTTCGGGCCTACGTGCGACAGAGGCAATGATATATCTGGGTCTCACATTACAAAGATTTTCTGGAACTATGTTCATTATTAAAGGGGCCAAGACACCCAATTTTCGCTCATAATCTGTGTTATGCGGGTTAATCCTTGGATGTCCACACACAAGCTGGCGAAATTTCAGCGCGTTTGGTCGAGCACTTAACTTATCGTGAATGTTTTTATAAACACGTGAGTGGCCCGAGAGTCTGACAACACTGGCTCATTCGCGAGCCGCGACGTAACAAGCCGCTTGCTTTGCGAGTGTCTGTATTCCGGCCAACAATATTGTTTTGTGGTCAGCCGCGCGTACAACGGAGCTATTTCAGCTTTCTTCCACTTGGCATTGAAAACTGAACGATTTGCAGCGGCTGAAACTTAGAAGACGACGGCTCTATACTCCATGAAGCACATTACGTCGCACACGCCGTGGCAAAATGGCGGTCGCCAGCAGTGGCTGGGGTTTATTACCGGCGACTTCTAGGGCTCATTTTGCAATGAAATACTCTTTTGCAGTCCATTTTTCATATATGTACAGGGAAACATAGACCGCCTACTTCTATTTTTAGCTGAAAAGCGCAATTTGGTTGGTCACCATGTCATGACCCCTTTTAAAGAAAATATTGATTGACTCCAAATGCATGTAACCTTGGTATGTGATTATGTGTTACGGAATTATTACCAGATATATATTAAAGTACTCCAACGGTACCTCACAGGGGAATTCTTCGCACCCTTTTTATGCACTGGAATAAGTTTTGCAAATTTTTTTTTTTTTGGCGTGGGTGGAGATCTGACCCAACGACACGTTACATTTCCTCCAAAAGTTGCACCCAAATCTTAGCGCACGGGCCTCTAGCATTTTGCCTCCATCGAAATACGGCCGCGGCAGCCGGGATCCGGAAGCAAATTTGCCTGTGTATTTTTCATACCGCAAATTACCATGCCGAAGGGCATGCTTTCGAAATAATAATAAAAAAAAGGGTAACGTGCATCAAACGACACTGCTAGAAATAAGGACCTTTTGACTGACTTTTTAACTAGTTGCTTAGCTTAGTTGAAGAAAAAAAAACGCATGCATGTCTTCAAGAACTTCGCTGTGAGAAAAGCAGCGCCGGGAAAGTGAATCCCATTTTCACCTCCATGGCCACTGCAATCAAAACTATCGCGTCGGCTACATGCGCTGCTGCATTCGGTCACAAGTCGTCACGCGCGCTCGTTTTGCGCCTGCGGTGTCTTTATGCGGCCAGGGCATTGTCTTCCAGCGAGTTCATTGTTTTGAGGAGTAGACCTCGTAACACTTCGAACTCTCCCGCCAGTCTTTGGTTATCGTCAGCAAACGTGCAACAATAGCAGCGACAACCGCCGTATTCTATTATCCCAACTCTCTTATACAAGGCGTGCGTATCGGATCGGAACAACTACGGCACCTCCTGCGCAACTCGTTACAAATGATAAGCCCATACGTAATATTTAGTAAGCGGGCTGCTTCTCTACACGGCTGGAAAGTAAGAGGGTTCAGCGGCCTTTTGCTGAAGTGGTATGAAGGACGTTATCGAATGTTTAAACATTGTATATAGGCCTACTTAAGATGTGGAGTTTCCGAAACCATTGAAGGCTGTGAAAAAAAGAAAAAAAAAAGACAGAACAAGACGGGTTCTTTTCCGGAAACATTGGAAATATTGGGAGAATATATGCTGAAACATCGAGAAGTAAAAAAAAATATGACCAAGGTTTATTCAATAATAAACATGCATGTCCACCGGTTCCGGCGGTGACGTTGGTTTGAACTGTATAATAATTATACAGATTTCCCCGCTTCGTTGAGTTTGCGCCATGAGCTATGCTCTGATTTGTTTTGACCAACGTGGTGGGATGATATTCTTTCAGACGATTTTGACGAGAAACGATCGTTTATATAGTGGGCATCATATAGCAGGTTAAAGGAAGTGTGCAGGAAAAACGCCCCGGAATACATGTCGCGTCGTGTGCACATAGAGGTAAGGCGCATGGGTCGAATACCAAACTACGAAAGCGCTGTCCTGTAATATAGGTTCCAACAAAGAATTTTGGGCTGGCAGCATTTTTTTTTTCAGACTTTGTAGGTACACTGCTGGTTCCTCGCATGAGGTAGGTAATATGTAGAGGGAAATTTCGCCTGCATAACAGGAATGCCTGCTTCACCTGCCGTTTTGATCATGCCAGGCAAGCAGCGCCGTCCGTCTCATAACAGTGAGAGTATATTCAAGCATGCAGTGTGATATCCTCATGAAAGCCGCGTCTCTACCTGCAGCGGCCTATGGCGCCAATATTATGTGTGCCTCTTTTTTTTAGTACAATGCATTCGTGAGCCTCTTCCAGCCATTTTCCTGTAACTGAGTAAGGTGGTCACTTCTAACAGAATCCAGCTACCGTATTTACTCGCATACTACTAGAATGGAGGGTCTGTTGGCGCCTCAATAGCTCGGGGTCACGTGATCAAAGCAGAAACGTCACGTATGACGTAATATCACTGTCGCACAATTTGATAGAAAGGCGAGGTTTCGCCTGGCTTTGCATAATTAATTAATTATCGCTATTTTGGCCGGGTCAGTCATTGGCCCGGGTCACTGGGAAGGGCCAATAACCTACTAATCGCCGCCTGGCGGTTCCCACTATTTTGCCGGACATCACTGTACCGCCAGAGATAGGGACGACAGTGACGTGCCGCTCTACTAATGACGCCATTCGTGACTTCTCTGTTCGGGTCACGTAACCCGGACTTGTTGAGGCGAAAATAGACCATCCCTTAAAGGCCAACTCCGGCGATTTTTTGACCGGGTCAGGATAATGGTGCTTTTATGTTCCTGAGACACTCTTGTCACGCGCCCGATAGCTGAAATGCTCAGCAAATTCGACAATAATTTTTAATAAGCAAAAAGGCGCAGTACCTAAACCGAAACCCAACCGAGTGTACTGTCCAAGTATGACGTAGTAGTTTGTTACGAACCGGAAGTCGTGCAAGGCATGCTGGTCCCGCCGGCGCGGAATATCACACGCTCCTCCACAGAGAACAGAAAATCGCGCGCCAAACCAGCGAAGCGCCGGCCAAACACCGTCGCCCTGTGACCAGCACAATATACGCTGTAGCGGCCAAAGTTAGCGAACCCATCGGCTGCGTCACTTCCGTCGACCGGCAAACCAACACGTCACACACGCAATTGCCAATAATTGTGGGAAGCCGGGTGGGCGTTTGCAGACAATCTTTAAAATTCATTTGCAAACAATCACCGCATGTCTCAAGCTTGAAATTTGGCATACATGACGGAAATGTGCAAAGGATTGCTCAAAGTTGACTAGCGTTGGCTAACTTTGACAAACTTTCGGCTAGTTCTTATTATCTGCTCTTATAACAGCATCGCTATCCTCCTTCAACCTCAATGAAGCAATGACTGAAATGACTACAAATTTTTTGTCTCATTTCCACTGTTTTTCTAACCAAAGCTCAAACAAAATGCAGTTAAACCCGACTATATCGAACTCGGGTAAAACGAATTGTCCTTTATATTGAAATAAAGATTGATTGATTGATTGATTGATTGATTGATTGATTGATTGATTGATTGATTGATTGATTGATTGATTGATTGATTTCCGAACACGACCATTTTTAACGTGAATGTATAGGAAAATTTTACGGCTGCATCGAACAAAAATAGCCGGAAAACTTGATATATCGAACATCGGGCACTGCGTTGCGCCCCAAGAAGTCGGCTTTTTCTCACGGAAGGGGACTTTCCTTCATGCATTTGGGAAAGTGAGCAGTGTGACTAGGAGGGCGCCGTGCAGAGCGAATATGAACTATCGCTGGCCATCGAGTACTTTCTGTCATGATTCCTTGTCGAGGCTGTCGTGCGAGGCCGCTATTCGCGTTTCAGCTCCCTTTGTTAACTCAATGGCTGCAGTAAAACGGAAGGACCTGGCTGTTATCCTCGAAAACTGGCGATAATCAACACATTCGAACGTCAAAGAAGTCTGACGTTGCCGCTGCGTACATCATCTCAAGAGGCACGCCAAGGCAGACTAGACGCTTCTGGCGCGTGAAGAGTACGCACTTAAGACGTTAGCGCTGGTCATTGTGCCGTGTGTGCCCTTCTATGTCCCGTACCTAATTCGCGCTGTGCAGTTTAGCATTAAGATTTTGAGCCGCTGTTCACATCGATACCGTAACTTCTCTCCTACAACCAGCGTCTGCAGGTAGTCCGCATCCCCAACTACAAACCCCGGTAAAATGAAAACTAAAAAAAAAAGATCCCCGCGTACTGCCTGAACCTGCCTTCCTCGCATTATCGTCAAGAAGTGCCGTGAAGCCAAGTTGCACACCAAAATTTGCATCGAAAATGCGGTAAATTCTTCAAAAGTTTCATATCGAGCTAATTCCCGTTTTTTGGCGAGTTCGATATATGCGGGTTCGACTGTGCAATCATAGTGAAAAGACGGCCGCAAAAAGTCTCGAATATGAATAGCGTAGTAGGGCAAGCCCTCGCTCATAAATGTATGATAATCGATTTCGTGAGCGCAATGATCGACAAGCCATTTTCCAACATCCTTCCTTTATTTTTCCTGGGCGTCCCGAAAGCATCGTCCACGCTTTCCTTCACTTTAGAGATCTGAGGCTTCATTTTCTTTTCTAGTTTTCTTTTTTTTCTTGTTTTCGCGTAATACGTCAGTTTGACAGGAGCAGAGTTTAAAGCTGAGAACGGTCCCACTTCTTCTCAGCTTTTTTTTTTTATTTTATTTTCTTTGTTAGAGCATTTCATATCTCCCTCCGTTTCTCTGGCACGTCGCATAGATGCACGAACAGTAGTAGCAGTAGTGCTTTTAATCATTTAGGATTTTTCTTTGCCTCACGGCGGAATCGTATCGACGCTGTTCATGCGCCGCACATAGCGTGCAACGTTAAGAAAACATTACTACGCGGAGAGCGTTAGGAAGCGCGTTCAGGACGATCCATCACCGCGCTGTAGCGGTGTCGAATTTCGTCACGTTCTGCTTTTACTTGAATTTACGAGTGCGTATACATCACTTGTCAACGTCCGCGTTACTGAAACTTGACACCTTTCCTCCGCGCTTATGTTATTCTTTCTTTTCAGTTCTCATAACGATCCTTCATGTTCCTTAGACTTTTTAAAAAATATATCGTGCCCAAAACATATCAGGACCCAAACCACGCATCCAACAATACAAAATTGATACTCGGAAGCAAGTACATTCACCCAGGGCGCATTTACATGAACATTTCCACGTCTTCGTTGCGTGTCCATGCTGCAATGTATTCATAGCAAAGAGAATAACGATGCATATTAGCTACTCTCATGAAGGCCATCGCCGAAACGTAACAATCAGTTTATGTACGTGCTAACTTTTTCCTTTCATAAGAAAGTTTCTGTCGCTTTCGGGCTTAACAAAGCGCCACGAGGTGGCGCGATCGTCGCTGTTTCGGTGGGTTACTCATGGATTGCATCTTTAATGCCAACTGTTAGGCGAGGGGACTTATCGTGTGTGACAGTCTCACTCCGACGCAATCAGTAGCTGAAGCACTAGCTGAAGCGAATGATTAAACTTTTCGATGTTCTTCGGAATTACTTGTCACGGAACGTGAGAGCCACTAAAAGGCCCCTCACAATATAGGCTACACCCCATTGCGAATTTCGCTGACACGCTGGAAGTTATACGGTCGCTCTCTAGGGAGCGGTTCGCGGGGAAATATCTTTTCAAAGTCATTATAACGGCAGTTGAAGAAATTGTACTGTCCTGTTACCGTGTCCGCTTGGAGAGAGGCAAGATAAGCTTTACTTTGTAACGACTTCTATCGTCCCGAGTCGACGATAGACCCCTCACAACCGTAACCCTACAAACTAAACAACGATGGAACAGGTACGACTGAGTGAAGATATGGGGCTAACCTGGCGCCCCCCCCCCCCCCCTGCCTTTCCTGTGCGCAAACATCTGCTTCTATTCTTATATGAGAACCGACCGACCGGGGATGGTTCAAGTGGGGTCAAACGACGCGCCAGCGTAACTGTGCGCAGGCTTGGGGTGCAATTAATCCTGTAATTAAATCCACCAGAGCCTACATTACCCACTACACTGGTAGTTAATAATTATCACGCCGACAAAAACCAGTCCGAAAATAAACGAGCTAAAACATGTATATGGCAGAAACAGACCCTAATGAAAGTATAATAACCAAACAGAAACCACTGGACGTAGGCGGTGATCATCCGAGACGAAACAAAATACCGGAAGCAATTCCTTCGCCCTGCCTTCCTCGGCGTTCTAGGTCTATGGTAACTCGTAACTTCATCAGCTAGCTTGTCAAGTACGCAGTTTACTTGTTCAGCAAGGATACCGTCTTGAACGTCAAGAGCCGGGGGCTAGCGTTACCGCAATTTACCACGTACAACGGGCCCTATTTCGCACTCGAGACTTCTATACGTATGTGAAATTCCGCGTGTCAGAGAGTTACGGTGAACTGAACGGTTCGACTGTAGGTTGTTTTGGGAAGCGGCAAAACGCAAGAAACACGCGAGTCCCGTCGTTTCGTAGCTCGCTCATTAAGTGCTTCTCCATTCCTTAAGAAAACAGCCGCTTTATCTCGTTAACTCTTGCGCGACAGTCGATACCGCTCGCATGCATCGCGATGCTGAATTCGGCATCGCGATGTCCGGTAAATAAAACCTGGTGTCCACCCGATTCCATTTTTCATATACTATAACTTCACGTAGGCGAAACGATGCCCGAACGCCGAAAAGAACACTGAATTTACGCTTTGAGACTCCCCCATTCCTGGAATACCACCTGTCTCTGAATCAAGATGATTATTTTGAGAATAGCCGCGGTTTCGGCCCGCGGTCAACTTGGTTGGCCGTGTATAACGCGCTGCGAAAAGTACCCGGCAACGAATTTCGCGGATAAAGTGCCGTTCATGGATATACCGACGACAACGTCCCATAGGAGGGCAGCAGTAGTGGAAGATGTGGGATTGGGAATTAAGAGACGTAGCCATGTGGAACGCATTAGCCCCGAATGTACGCTTTCATCAAAAATATACAAAACCATCCCCTGTCTACGCTGTGAACGCGGGATCATTGTGGCGAATGGAATTAAATCTATACTGGGCATACTCTGGTCAATCGCCATCTTATTAGTCTGCATAACTTCGGTGATAGTTAAAAGTAACTAGCTGCCACGTTATCAGTACCAGCAGCAGTGGTTCAGTAGCCAATACAGCAAGCATTTTTGTTTTGGGCGCACGTTAAAAGTTAGCTCTTCCAGCTGCCTAATTTGGCTCTCACTTATCCTTTATTTCAGGTATTCATATTTTTTTATGCTATTATTTACTGATACATGCATACAATCCTTCTCATTCCAACTTAGTTATTAGGTATCCAAAAGCACTAAGTTTGATTCACGAACATGCTGCCTATTCAGGCGTATGTCGCTACCCAGATTACCCTACAACCTAATATTTTAAACCGATTTGGGCATTAGCTTATGGATGAGCAGTAAGACCTAAACCATCTGCCCACGTAAGCCCTCGATAAAATAAAAACTTAAAAGATCATATTAAAGTAGGCTTAGCGTAGCAGGCGCGCATCGGATATCAAGGCAGTAAGGGCGAGTTAGTGCCCCTAATGATAAGACTACTTGCGTCACTGGGTCTAAGCTCTAATCACACAACAAAAGAATATTGGTATAAAATATTCACAAATCTTTATCAGCTTCCGTTCAGGAGATCATTGTTTGCAGCGCCACCAATCTGCATCTGTAATCACGATTTGTAGCCAGAAAGGGCGACCATCTTAAGGCGTAAGGCGCGGACAAGAAAAAAGACAAAAGCAACATTTTCGAACGACATGAGGCGAGACTAATTACCGAGCAATTTTAGGGGGGACTGTTTCCAAGTGGCTGTTAAGACAGCAAGAAAGAAGGCTTTTCTTTTTTTTTTTTTTTTTTTTGTTGCATGAAGACATTCAATACGCTCGTGCGTAATACGTTCGACAGTGCCATATATGCTGCTTGCTTTCGGATAATGATAGCTGCAAGTGGCAGAAGGGCAGGAATATTAATTCCAATCGCTAAATAAGATGGGCGCATAAAATAAACGTGAGGCTCAATAATTTTCCACGGTCTTCGTGTCGAGAAAAGGAGAGACGATATAGCTGGAATATAAGCATACCGAAGAAGTTGCACGAGTACTGCTTCAGAAGAATTATTCCTGGCATTAATGGTGCAATTAAGACAGTCGTTACCCTTACACTGTTTCCCAAGAAGGCCAAGTTGAAACCAAGTCCCATTAAACAAGATTTCTACAGGAGCAACTAAATAATAACAGAAAGTTGAAGTCTGTCGGCAAAGTTATTTGCGTTATAATTACACCGGATACCTTAGCGTAAACATGAGAGGCAGGATAGGTGGTGCCATTGGGCGGGCCGAGATTAACCAAGCAAGCATAGCATTACTATATCAGAAACCTAATGCCCTTCTACTTTCCTGCTGGTGGGAATTTTGGCAGTGGCCTGATATCGAAAGAGTTGCCTTTTTACCTCCCCCCACCCCCCCCTCAAACACACTAAGCGAAAACAAACAAACTTGCCTATATTTGTGCTTGCGTGAAGCGTCACAAGGTGTCGATGCCATTGTCCGGTAACTCGGCGTTCTGTAAGCCCCTTTGCGTATACCGGAATGCCGGACAAGTTAAAAACCTTTAATAAAAATATCGGAGGTTTTACGTGCCACAAGCACGATAATGATCATGAGGCATGACTTAGTGGAGGGCAGGCCCGTAGCCAGGGAGGGGGGGGAGGCTAGGGGGCCAGCCCCCCCCCCCCACCCCCCCCCCACCCCCTCCCCCCAAAATTCGGATGGAAGGGGGGTGTTTTGCCGCGAATAAATAATGAAAATAGGTGATTTTCAAGGTTTTCGACAGGTGGGCCCCCCCCCCCCGAAAAAAAATTTCTGGCTACGGGCCTGGTGGAGGGCTCCGGAAATTTCGACCATCTGGTGTTCTGTAAAGCGCACTGACGCCGCACAGTACACGGGCCTCCAGCAT
Source organism: Rhipicephalus appendiculatus (assembly GCA_030522465.1). Taxonomy (NCBI): domain Eukaryota; kingdom Metazoa; phylum Arthropoda; class Arachnida; order Ixodida; family Ixodidae; genus Rhipicephalus; species Rhipicephalus appendiculatus. Next base: position 389,058 of record JALIZH010012174.1, on the reverse strand, counting down.
TTAGCCTCCATCTAAATGCTGCCGCCGCGGCTTAGATAAAACCTGCGACTTTTGGATGGGCAGCCGAGCACCACCGAGGCGAACAGGAGTTGCAGGAAAGTGCCTGAAATTTGAACACGCGGGATATAGGTGAGCCGCTTGAACATCTGGGCACCGTTACCGAGTTGGTATCGACTCATTCACCACTCCCTTCCACGGAACTCGATTAATTACATTCCTGCGTTGCATCTGGGCGTCGGTAGACTTTGGCATTACCCGTCGCAAATGTGCAGCGCATGGAATTTATGACGAGAATGGCTACGCATTTCCCCGATCGTCTACTTTGTTGTGGCGCGGCGCAAACATCAGAAAAAGGCACATTTGGCAACATATAGCGCGACACACTTTTACTGCTCTGAAACATGGCGAAGCATGGCGTACCAACAAGTCCATTTGGTCATCCTTGTCTCCACATTGCAGCGACCCACAAGGCTGCGTAGTGAAACGCTTACGCGCGAACACTACCACGAGCATGAAAGCAAATGGTGGACAGGTTATAACGAGTCATTTCTGAGCAAAAAAAATAAAAAAAGAAACTGTGCACGCACCACTTACATCACACGTAACAATAAGACCTGCTTTGATATAACACTGATGTAATTCTCAGGTAAATTGTATTTATTGCGCGTGGGCAAGAAATGTTATTTTATTCGATGTGAAAGAAGATAGTACGATTTTCCGAAGTGACGATTTCAAAGGCATAAAATGCCCTTTGAGACACGTGTAACTACATTATCTCAATGCACGAGCGGTCTTTTCTCCAGCCATGCGCCTTGAGCGGACGTACATATACCGGTGACAGTTGTGTTGGAACAGTGACAACACGTGCCCTTGTCTCTTACAATGGGTCTATTATCATGCGCAAGAAAAAAATATCGCACATTTAACGACCATTGTAAACATGGCGTCGAATTCAATGTCCCTGATTGAGGCAGAACCAACGCATAGTAAACCATGCACCGTAGTTGCTTTCAATTGATCTCATGATTTTCGGCCCATATGTATGTTCTCATGTATACGAGGAAAAGCAGATGCTACATAACAGCGTAACTTACCCATTACGGCGTCTCAATGGATTCAGCCGCCTAGCAGAACGCGAGATCAGAGGTTCAATCGCTGGGAGCGTAGGCCGGGTATCGACGGGGACGAAATGCAAAAAAGAAAAAAAAAAAGAAAGAGAAAAGGAGAAAAGAAAAAAACACTGCTTTACATAAATTTGGGTTTCCAGTTGCGGGACATCCCACCCCACCATTTAAATTTCATTTCACTCTCTTTCATACGCTTTTATAGTTTTTCAGCGCGAGCGCCCAAGAAGTCTCGTTGAAATTTCGGGATTGTACTATACTGTATATGCTCACGTTCTTGTACTCGGTTGTACATAGACATGCAATTTTCTTTATTTGATTTTCTTGTCCTGTGTGTGTTCTTATTATACGACTCGTTATTTTTTAAACGTCTTTGTCGACTCTTTTCTTATCTCTTTATTTCTTGTGCATAAATATGGGGCTCCCACTTTTTCTGCTGCCATTGCTAAGGTTCCCTCCCCACGGCAGTAACGAAAGCTGTGGCCTTCATCTGACCAAGAAATGTCCTGTTGTCGAAAGCGACCTTCGCTGTTCAACGACTTCCTTTACTTCAGGCCCGTCTTCCCCTGAACCTTATGTCTTGTTTAGACAGTCACTTAAAGAGCTGTCGCCAAATTCACAAAGTTTCTCGTTCATGAAAGCTTTTGGCCATTGACCATTGGCTTGGCTAATCCAGTAACACCATTAACTTAAGCATTCTCGTACACGCATTTCAAGCGTAAGTTATCTTAAGTGCGAGCATAGGTCGGCAAAAGATGTGGAGCTCACTCAGACTCACTCATGAAATACATTTTGCCCTTTGGGACTCACTCGGACGCAGATTCAGAAAACTTTTCCTCAACCGGACTCACTCGGACTCAGATTCACTAAAATTTTTCCCAGCCGGACTCACTCGGACTCAGACTCCCGGCTCTATCTGAGTCTGAGTGAGTCTGAGTGAGCCGACTCATGAGTCCGTTAGCGCACAATTGGCTTCTTTGAACTTGATGTCAATGCACTTTAACACTAATATCTCGCGTAATCGGAGCTCTACTTGGCGCTTTTGATCTCGTACCTTCAAATATGAGACATGTGTGGTTGCAATCTAGTAAGCAGGTTTTTATTGAATAAATTACTCCCATGAAATATATTCATCCAAAATACCCGGGAAACAGTTTTCGGGGGGTGGGAGGGAGGTCACGGCACCCCCCCCCCCCTCCTCCGTAACTCACATCTCTGATCAATAGATATTGAGCTGGCGTATGAACGCTGGTGCTTTGAAGTATGCGTGAGTCGGCCTGAGTATAAACGTGAGCCTACGTAAGGCTCACAGTAATGCTGAAGTTGAGTAAGTAAAACCATAGATCGGCAAAAAAGTGTAGAGTTCACTCAGACTCACTCAAGAAATACATTTTGGGCTTAGGGCTCACTCGGACTCCCCAAAAGTTTCCCCGACCGGACTCACTCAGACTCAGACTCACTAAAATTTTTCTCAACCGGACTCACTCGGACTCAATCTCACCAAAATATTACTCACCCGAACTCACTCAGACTCAGACTCACAGCTCGATCTGAGTCTGAGTGAGTCGACTCATGAGTGAGTTTGCCGACCTTTGGTCCTAGTAGAATCTAACTTTACGCCAGGATTCCACAATTAGTGCGGCACGAATCCTCTTGGCACGTCCGGTAGATGGTTGCAGAAAGCCGCACAAAAGTTGACTTTCAACTGGGCAAGCTCGATGCTTAGAAAACCACGACATATATTCCTAGCACGGAACAAATGGCAGTTAAAGAAACCAAAGAAGCAGGATTGTCCAGATAAGTGGGAGCAACTGCTGGTAACGGCACTAGCACGATGTCTGCGTCACGGCACAAAGGGGCACAGTGATTGGTGGCAGGTGGTACCGCCAAGTATCGCGACACTTGTGAAAGAGGCGTAGGCGGTGCGTCTTCTTCCAAAGCAGCTTCGAGACGTGGCGTGGTTGTGTGTTTAGTTAACAATTGTCCGAGTAGTGGGTGAATTTTCCCAATATTTTCTCCAGTGTCTGATTCGTAGAAGCTATAGGTAACTAGTATATTGATTTTTAGTACCAATTATTGGTAATGAAATGTTTAAAGCAGGCAGAATTAAGCTAGATACTCTTTTAGACTGACTGATGAATTCTTCAATGGCGAAAAAAACATCCTGTGGCCGTGTCCCAGAGTAGTGGCCTCAATAATTAAGCTGGTTCTGATACTTCCACTCAGATTTCGAAGAGGTCGTGCTGTGGATCTTTACCTCATTGACGTAAACCGGCGACTGGACAGAATGAAATGACCAACGGTTTCCTCCTGATTACAGAAGAAGCACAAAGTGGAAGGCACTAAACTTGCACTGTGCAAGTAAAAAGGGAGGTAACGCGGCAACGAAATTTTGGTTATGGCCATTTCCATTATTCTCGACTTGCATAAATCGCTGCGCCATGGAAATAAGAGATGCTAGGTGCTTATACCCAGGAGAAGCTGTCAAAACAGTGTCTGATAAACTTTTTTCTGAATGTTAGTGGGCGAAATCTTGCCGTTGTGATTCAAATACTTCAGTTTAGTCCCCATTGCGCCAGAACGGGCGCATGGCCCTATACTGTTCGAGGCACTCGCTTTCGGACCGCGGAGACCTGGGTTCAAACCGCAGCTGGCCCCGGAAAGAAAACCTTTTGTTTTTAATTACTATTTCTTTGGAGTTGAAGCGCCAGCTGCGGGTGAAGAGTGTTTTTGGAACACCACCAGCTTCACAGGTAAGTCCATACAATTAAGCTTCGCTTTAAAAACAACGGACCACCTAAATACGTACTACGGTTCTCACCAATGCCCAGGGTGGGTAACTTTTAAACATTGCATGTGTGATCAATTTCGGCCTTGACACCAACGTTACTCACACCAATTCCGTTATCATTATCATTAATCACCACGCGCCACTTAAAAGAAAGCGACGTTTGTCTTTGCACCGCTGGCGTATAGCCAGGGGGGCTGTGAGGGAGGGGTTAGGGGTTTCATACATACCCTCCCCCCTCCCCCCTCCCCGAAATCTTTCACTTTTATCGCGACAGCGTTCAAGAGCTCATTTCGCAGAAATTCTTCCGGTGTCGGCATCGGCGGCGGCACCCGCCACTGGTGGTCTAGTGGTTATGGTGCTCGACTGCTGACCCGAAGGTCGCGGGATCGAATCCCGGCCGTGGCGGCCGCATTTTCGATGGAGGCGAGAATGCTCGAGGCCCGTGTACTTAGATTTAGGTGCACGTTAAAGAATCCCAGTTGATCGAAATTTCCGGAGCCCTCCACTACGCCGTCTCTCATAATCATATCGTGGTTTTGGGACGTTAAACCCCAACAATTGTTATTGTATTATTATCGGCGGCGGCGTCGTTGGTTGTGAGCGAAAAATCGGCGTTATGCGAGAGCAAAATTCAAGATCGGTGCTTCGTAAAAAACGCTATGAGAGTGTCCTGTAGTGGAAACACTCTGCTTAACGCATATAATATTGCGCGACAGAACCGTAGAATTGCACAAGGCGTCAAAACATAAGAACTGCGCAACGAGTGGGTTAAGATTTAAAGATGCCGACCCCTTACAAAGTGCAGCTGCGCAGGTGGACGTGGCACCTTACGGACGCGTAGTGGACGTGCGCCAATTTTCAAAAGGAAGAATAATGGCGTAGTAGGAACTACGCAACTGCACTAGCAGTATAGCATTCTAAGATAGTTTGAAACGGCTAGTGTTAGGAGCACAAACCTTCCTTTCCTTGTTGCATGGTTCAAGCTCATGCGCCCGGGGCCCGATTGCGCTATCGCCTTTTACTATTGAAGGCGAAGCTTAAGCGATCTCCAAGTTTTTTCATCTAGAGTCGGCCCTCGTTAATTAAAACTCGAAGGGACCCCTGGATTTTGTTTGAATGACCAAAAAGTTTGAATTATCGGAAGTTCTCATATACATGACTCTGAGCAACGTGACAGCACACTTTATGATTAGGCATTGATTTTAATCACATGTTCTTAAGCGTTTTTAAACCCTACAGCTGCACAAAATAAACAGAAAGCAGAGGCGTAAGGTTCACAAGTTATTGGCCATTTACTGCTGACCACACCTTTTAAAGAAATCGTGAATGGTCAACTACTTCTTTGCTATATGCGCCTTCAACACAAAGCTCTCTATGCCAGTAAGAGCAGCTAGTTCATTCTCAGAGCTTTCTGTTGCTGTCAGAATTTTTTTGCGAACCTGAACAATGTAGTGGAAGGCTTGTGCAGTTGTAACATCAGGTTCCGCTTCGAACTCCTCTTGGGCTAGAAAGTTAAGAACCATCAAGGTCTACCTTGCTCGTGCTTCGTTTCGAGCGTTTGTTTACTATAGCAAAGCCTTTTTCCTTGAAGGCTTGAAGCGCTTATTTTTCATTTTCGACTGTTATGATTATATAAGCACGCAATTTTTCAAATAGTTGCGGGAAAGCAGCAGATATTTTCCGGTGCGAACATGCAAAAAGTACGACTTAACCGAATGACGCAGTTTTAATTAAGCGGCTTTTAAATACATTGAAAGAATAGCAGGCCAACCAAAAATTTGAATTTTGTTTGAATTAACGGAAGGTACGAATTATCAGAGTTTGAATTATCGCGAGTCTACTGTATTTATGTACACGCACACATACAAACGCGCGCACGAACATACCTAAAATATGGTTAACCCCCCTCCCCTCGAAAAAAAATTTTTCATCTACGCAACTTCTCGGCACTATTTCTTTAGAAATGTATTTCGTTTCTTGGCCAATCCACCAGGGAGGTGTGTGAGCCATGTGTGAGCCGTGGTATAGGTCATTATCATCATCATCAATCAGCTAGAGCGCGAGGACAATTGTGTTCGAGGCCACAGAAGCGATATCGGCGCACTTGCATCCATTTGAACTTTCAGCGCAACCTGTTCTGTCGCCTACATGTACAGTTCTTTCGGTCAAGAACCTGCAGCGGGCTGCGGCTCGTACGACGACAGGGAGCGCGCCGGCGACGCCGTACCGGCGCGAGAGACGCCCGACGTCGCTACAGGTCGGCGGCAATGGTACCGGTACCGCGTGGCCGGTTTCGGCTGTCACACGGAGTACCAAATAGTCGAGTTTCTCGACGACCTACGAGCAACGCACTTCTGCTGCTGGTGCGGCCTGGTGTCCAACGAAATGTGCATCCTCTCGTGCCTGCACGTCATCTGTCGCCCGTGCCAAGAGAAGGCCTTCGGCAATTCCGCGTCGGGGTTCGGGATCTGTCTCATCGACAAAGAGGTGCTGTCGATCTGCATGACCGCCATCATACCGAACAACGTGCGCTTCAGACGCGTGCGCTGCCCTAGCTGGGGCTGCGGCTACACGGGCTGCCTCAAGGATCTGAACGACCACTTGGATCACTACTGTGCCTTCCACCTGACGACGTGCGCAAAGTGCGAGGCCATCGTCGCCCATAAGGACATGTGGGGTCACTTTATGATGTGCCAGGGCGCTCCTGGAGTCTTCCTGCAGCCAGCGGACGTCCAGTCTATTTGGGAGAACCTGGACAACGCCCGCAAGGATCTGGATGGCGCCGCGGAGATTTCGGTGAGCACGACAGCACCGGAACACGCGATCATCGCAGTGTCCGAGCTGTTTGACAAGCTTAAAGAACAGCCTTTTTACGGATAAACTGGATGTCCCAAACTCGAGACTGTAGCCGCGACAGTCAACAGGCGTTCATAACTTCGACCCGGCGGCTACATTGTCATTTGGGCAAACATCTTCGAAGCGGATGGCATTGCGCCGCAAGGTTCCTCAGTGTTTCAGGTCGTATAGGCTTCGTAACGGACACGCAAACAAAATTTATTTGGAACACCTTCTCTGCGCGGCATCCGATAAATTTAGGCGACGGTATGTCACCGCGGATGCGCAGTTTGTGTGCTGTCTCATTTACACTTCCGTAAGTGAAATTTGTTTAATCTTTCCGACATCAAAGAGAAAATTTGGTTAAGCCGTGTTAGTATATTATGCTTACAGTATTGTGTAGGGAGGGCATTAATCGTATAGGCGAATAGCCGTAGAGCAGGGGTCTCAAGCTCACCTCATCTAGCGGGCCGCAGTCACGAAATTTAGTGTCCCGATGGGCCGGGATAATGAAGAAGTTAAGGGGGGGGGGGGGGGAGGGTTATGGGGAGGTGTAAGCTCACGGAGCCATTTCTAAGAAGGCTTTTCTCATATCTCATATATGGGTAATTTTTAAAGACGATAGTCTTTCTTGGGATACCTAAACGGAGAAATTTTGGTCTGTCTGTCTGTTTGTCTGTTTGTCGGCATCGTCACACGATTCAGCTAGCTGGCCAAACTTTAACCCCCTGCCTTACGACCTCCAATCTTGACCAAGAAGCATGTGTTCATACGGGTGAGCGTGGGCAATTAAAAATCAAATATTACGCATACCTGAGGCACAACATCAATACCTTAGTACTATTCACAGTGTTCCTTTAAAACAAAATCTATAGATACGTAATTATAAAGATACTAGTGTTTATTACGCGGCGCTGCTGTAAAAACAAGTCCGCCCAGTGATTTAACTTCGACGCTGTGGCTGGCTGTGCTGCCACCGGCTGCAGCATTGTTCAACACAAGCCGATGTTCCCCGGTAGCGCTGTAGATGGCGTCCTCTTCTGTTTATCAATGCCAGCCAGATGCGGCTGATTCATCGTAGAAGAGCGCTGTCTCAGGCAAAACATATATGGCCGCTTGATGAAATACGACCCACTCTACAAGACATGATCAGAGAACGCAGAGAAAAGACCGACGACCAAATTTCAGCGGAGAAACGCCGGCGTCCGTCTAAGCGCGCCCGGAAAACGTCCGAAGAACGAGCCCAGCGGCTAGCCCAGCTATTAAATTGTGGTACTCATGCCGCTCATGCAGTGCAGTCGGCACAAGACTATCGTCTTTCGACGACATTTGCAGCGAAGCACGCAGATACGCGGCCAATTTTTTTACGGAGATAACAAGTCAGGTTTTATAGAACATATACCGAGGCTGACATGGCCGCTCGATAAAATAAAGGTTGCGGTCCGTTCAATGGGCCCACTGCGTGGCCTCCGCGATCGGCACCAGCGGCTCAGAGCCGCCGCACTCGAGGAGGTTATTATTACGGCTGTGGCGCTACGATATGGGTCGCACCAAGGTGGTTTAAAGAGCGCACGAGTGTCCTCGTGTTGCTGGTTTTCTTGAGGAACCTCGCAATATTTGCAAATATTATTTGGGATCATGTCATCAACGCTACTGTGGATGCACTATTTTCTTCGGAAACAACGATGCCTTATTTTATTGCAAGGACTATTAAAGCTAATTCAGTGTCAAATGGAAAATCGTGGTACCCGATGGTGACATCCTTTATGTCAACATCGGGTACCACGAATTTCCACGAATTTCTCTGTACTCGTTGTCTCGCCCATCAGAGTTATTGCATCCCCAGTGGCGTAGGCAGAAAATTGTTCCGGGGTGGGCGGGGGGCACGTCCTTGATCCGACGGGGGGATTTTGTCTCTGTATCCCATGGCAGACAAAAAAATCGGGAGACCCTTAAGCTTCGCCTTTAAAGGGGCCCCTGCAACACTTTTTGAGCATGGTCAGAAAACGCTGCCGAACGGTAGTCGAGGCTCCCGAGAACACGCGAGCCAAATATTATAGCGCAGCACGCGGCCTGAAATTCACAATAAATTCTCAAAGTCAGCTAAAAATTGCTTTCTCTTCTCTCGACAAATGACGCTGCAAGCTCAAAAATTACTCGTCACGGCCATTGTATCAGCCATTGGCTGATTTGAGCATGGCGCGCTCGGTAGTTACTCGGGCCGCCGCGGGAGGTCGCGACTTGTCCACGCGTGCGTGCGCGCTATCGCCCTGAGAAGCCGCGTATTCGATGAAAAAGAAAAAGTGCTCAAGGTCACGAGGCGCGTGTGACGTATTTTCTTCCCCCCATGCCATCCCTCCCTGCTTAGCTTCCAGCGCTTTCGTTGGGACGAGAGAAGAGAGAATGCAATTGCAGCGTGCGACAAATCTTTGTAACTCCACTCGTACTGGACGTATTCTAAAAATTTTTGCGGCGGTGAATTCTTGAGGCAATAAGCTCCTTTAGTGAATCAATTCCATGGCTACTTGAAAAAGTGTTGCAGGGCCCCTTTAAGAGTTGAACGCGATAGCGATATCCTTGTCCCTAGTGCGTACTTCAACCACTTTGTGCATACTATGTAATGGGTAGCATGCTTTAAACCACGAGCAATGATGCGCGGGAAATGCGGGAAATGTTTTCGAACTTGCTGTGCACCCGCTACGTGGTCTTAAGGGAATACGCGCAGTAACGTGTGTGCCTTTTGTAATGGGTGGACGGCTTTGAATCACAATTTCGTTATGATATTTACATCTTCTGACGCCCGATGGCAATGCACGCTTGTACCACGCAATATTACTGCGATATTACGTGTTGTATTGTGACGCCTGTATACAGGACGCGTGTGTTTGTAAAGCACGAGTGTTATTTTCACTGCATTTCCAAGCAGAGGAAGTTATTTTCCTTGTAATCCCAAGCAGAAGCGTGGCTGTGTGGTAGAACACCTGCTTGCCTCGCAGACGTCCTGGGTTCGATCCTCATTCGGACCCAGAAATTTTTATTATTTATTTTATTTGCATCTTTGTCACGGACAAGATGATGATTTTTCGCTCCCAACCAACGACGCCGACACCGACGCCGGAATTTCTGCGACAGGAGCCCTTTAACGCTGTCGCGTTAAAATTTCGGAAGGGGGGGAGGGCGCGTATGTGCCCGGCGGGCCACCCCCTGGCTACGCCACTGCATTCGGCACAGGAGAAATCGGCGCGCGTGTTCTGGGAGCAAAGAAGGAGACGACGACGATGAAGAAGGGGACGAAATGAGCGTGTCATAAGCTCTAGTGCAGTTCTAATCCTCAGGTCACACTACGCTTTCTTGGCCAATCCCCCAGAGTGGGTATGTGCCATAAAATACAAGGAAAACAAACAAACAAACAAACAATTTCATGATGAGTTTTCTGGCGACACCGCAAAAACGACGGCGAGCTACAACAGCTTCGCTGTTAAGAAATATGAGACGAAGATGGTTATATGCGGGCCGAGCCCCTTCGCGGGCCGCAGTTCCATGACGTGGGCGGCACGGTCGGTGGTGATTTTCTGCTTCGTCGGGTCCGTTCAGCGCAACAGGGTCTCCTATTCCTCCCATGTAAGCAGTGGCTCCTCATGAACGCATAGTGCATTGGGAGCGTGTGGGGACGCTGTGACGTACGTGCGCGAGTTCTTTGGTATAATAAAGTTATATCTCCCTCTCTCGCACGCGGGCCGCACGTGGCTTTAGGGCCTCTACCATTTCGCCTCCATCGAAATACGACCGCCGCGGCCGGGATTGAATCCGTGACTTTCGGGTCAATAGCCGAGCACCGTAACTACTGATCCACTGTGGCGGACCGCCATCCAGCTAACTTCTTTAGCATCCCACCTGGCGTAAATCAACGAAACTCTCGCGTAAGAAAACGCGACCGCTAAAGCGAGCGAAGTGACCTTCGTGTTGTCTATCGCTTCAAAGCAAAAGCTCACCGTTGAGAACACTGCACACACAAAGGTATGTGCCGTCTGCTGATCTCCTGTCAAGATAAGGCACGCGCGACCATGCCCAGCGATTTAAATCACGCAGTCACTGCATGCCGGAGCCACACAGCCCAGATGGCCGGCGCGTTTCCTCTCCGCTTGAGCAGCGATCGTCGCCTTACCTCGCACGCCTTTACTCGCACAATGAACATACGACGCACGGGGCAATGTTGTCGCTTTTGAAGTTCATACGGAACCTCACGGCGATGCTGACGGCGGACATGTGCCTGGAGTGTCCATATAATTGCTATCGCAATAAAACCCAGAAAACCATCGTGACACGCGGAAGCGTAAATTGTAGGGATGTGCGAATAGTGAAATTTCGTCTCGAATCGAATTCGAATCGAATAGTGCCGAATAGTGACCAAAAATATCGAATTCAAATCGAATATCGAACAGTATATTTACACGAAATGTGTACCGCCAGCCAGAGGAAAAATAAAGACGGTACGGCGTGCTGACAGCTTAACGACTTGTTCGGTTGTTTTTGTTTGTTTGTTTGTTTGTTTGTTTGTTTGTTTGTTTGTTTGTTTGTTTGTTTGTTTGTTTGTTTGTTTGTTTGTTTGTTTGTTTGTTTGTTTGTTTTTTCAGTTGTGTGGGTGCGCAAGCATGTTGATACCAGAGCAGCCATTCCAATCAGAAGCACCGCTCCTAACATCCTAAAGGCTAACAGAGAGATATGGTCGCTATGGTCCTATGTCGCGGTCATATGGTCCTATGTCCCATGGTCGCGAAATACGGCTCATCTTACCACGGTAATGTTGTGCTTCATCGCCATGGGTGCTCCGGGCCCAAACGTCTTCGGGCGCCCGTTCACAGCAGCCTCCTAACTGCGCGCCGGAACATGGGAGCTTTTGAACGAGTGGTGCGGATGACTGCACAGCGTAAACAAATTTTCAGATGCGAAGCTAATCACTGAGGGTATCGCGGGTCAAAGTCGCCATGTTTTACGGCGCTTGCGGCGTACGCGACCGAACTACGCAAGAAGTCCGTGCCTTCATTTCGGAGGTGAAGTTGCGAAGTGCTTGACAGTTCTCCCCAGTGGCGTAGCCAGGGGGTGGCACACCGGGCACGTGCCCCCCCCCCCCCCCGAAATTTTTTTTGCCATGGCATACAGAGCGAGAAATGACCATTTCAAGGAGGTGCCACCCCCGAAATCAAGGAGGTGCCCCCCCCCCCCCCCCCGAAAAAAATTTCTGGCTACGCCCCTGGTTCTCCCATGTATTTCTTGACGTGCGGAAATGGCAATCTCCTTTGAAATGAATATGCCCTCGCTTTTGAGCCAGGATATCGGTGAAAGTTTTAACGAAAAGCCTACTGTAACGACGTTAGCGTTTGTTTTAGCCACCCACCCTAACCAAGTTGCACCATTGGCCTTTGCCGCGTTTCAGATATTCGCCATGTGAAATTATTCGAAACATCGAATACGAGCTATTCGAAAGTCGAATCGAATTATTCGATTAGGTATTATTCGATACGAATTCGAAACTCGAATATTCGCACACCTCTAGTAAATTGTTTACCTGTTTCGAACGGTGTATGAGAGTGGTATTCGCCAGTTCATGCGAGAGAGACCGATTTGAACGTGTACCTAAAGGAAGGAGAATAGCCTAGGCATGCTGGAAGAAAAAACACTTGTCAGAGCATGCTGTTCAACGAACAATCCCATTTGTAAGACCTCGTTTTCCCTTTGGAATCGCTAAGAGGGGCAAAAAATTAGCGTAGCTTGCACTGGACTCGCTATATATTCTAAACAGAGAGAGGAGCTGATGGGCACCTATGCGAGGCATTTCTTAGCGAGAGAAACGTACTTTGACTGTTTCTATCTATCTATCTATCTATCTATCTATCTATCTATCTATCTATCTATCTATCTATCTATCTATCTATCTATCTATCTATCTATCTATCTATCTATCTATCTATCTGTCTGTCTGTCTGTCTGTCTGTCTGTCTGTCTGTCTGTCTGTCTGTCTGTCTGTCTGTCTGTCTGTCCTCCTACGTCTGTGTGCTCTCATGTCTCATCGACATGAATAACATGACGTGCCTGTCGTGTAGTCAAGAAACCCTTTGTGACAGTCAGGTGTGGCGCATACCCGCTAACTACGGCCCGTGGAATATGGGCATGCGCCACAGGTGATTTACTTTCTGTCAATCCAGAAACAGCGAGAATTGATCTATCGGGATGAAATTCCGATAGACCCAAAGAACAAATATCACGGTTCCGGCCGGTATATAACCCAGGCATTCTGCGTAGCCGTCAACTATTCTACCACAGAGTCACGCCAGTACTTCAAACTTCTTAGGAATAACACCCTATGCAGGCGTCATATCATCGCGAATTCAAATACGGTCGCAGTGTTGACTCTCCGCCTTTTTTTTTAACGATGTAATAAACACGACTTATGTACTATCGTGAGCAATATGAGCTCGAACACGCGAGCGCGTGGCGAATAGCCTCGAACCCTACATTGGCTGATTCGCAGCGGCTGCTGTCGGAAACAAAGTGGAAAGGGCGGCGCGCTTCTGCTAGTTGTTGACACTCCCGCCTCGATATATTTTCTTCAAAACGGCAGCTTATAGCGTGTCAATGGGTGCCAGCGGTGATATGAACTCACATCAAGACGCCCAACCACACCCAATGAACCACCAGGCAATGTAGCTGCTGAGATATCGGCCGTGACGTTGCCCGGCGTGATGCACAGGCAATGCTTGTATTATACCTAAGAGGTAGGGGCTGAGCATTTTGGTACGCATCTTTCACGGATTTTGTTTTTCGTGCACTTTTTTCCCCCTTCGTGTTATCATTGCTAGCGGCCGATGGCACGCAATAAGTTGCCGTTTCGCAGCAACGCCAGTGAAGCGGGAGTGCCAACAATCAGCGGAACAGCGCTCCTCCTTTCCCCTCCGATTTCGGCAGCGCCATCCACGTATCATGTTATCTGTGTTTTGAGGCTCTCTGCCACGCGCTCGCGTGTTCGAGCTCATATTGCTCACGATAGTACTCATATGACTCGGCAAGTTTTAGTCAAGCGTTGCTCGAATCCGGAGGAATACGCCAACGATCGCCAGTTACGAAATGCACACGATCGCGCTTTGGCGTACACTTCGTTTCGACAAAACTGACGTGTGTGTTCTAACGTCAGTGCTGACGTTACGCCGGACCATAGGCTACTCTATAGGCGCCACGCTAGTCGGCATGCCTGGTATGCCCACAATCTGAACACAACTACACAATTTGCACAAAAATGTGCACCTACCCTGTAACGCTTGGATCAAAACTAAATAATAATAATAATAATAATAATAATAATAATAATAATAATAATAATAATAATAATAATAATAATAATAATAATAATAATAATAATAACAATAAATTAAGGCAGCCTCGCATTAGTGGAGCCAAGCCTGAAGGAAGTGCCTAGCTGGGTGGCCTTCTTTGCTTCTCTTTATTTTTCTCTTTCCTTCTTCCACTTTTTAATACCTTTTCTCAATTGTCCATATTTTGCCTATGTCTTCTTAGCCACTGTCTGTTTTTATTTCTTTCCTTCTCTCTATATATATCTTCTTTCTCTTTCTCGCTCTTTCTGTCTTTTTTTTTCCTTTCTCTCTTTCTGTATTTCTTTTTTTCTGTTTCTTTCGATTCTATTATTTACTCTTCCCCCCTCCCGCTATCTCTTTTCCTAACCCTTCCCACCCCCTTTCTGTACCATACTATACAAAGCTATGTTATGCTCTTCAAGCGCGCCTGGATAGCCGAGTGGTTACGACGCTCGTCTTTGGATTTTGGGTGCGCGAGTTTGAATCCCGCCTCGCCACGAAATTTTCTTGTCCAAGAATTTCTATCTTTCTCTTTCTTTCTCTCAATTTCGCTCTTCCTCTTTCTTTCTATCTCGTTCTTTCTGTCTCTCTCTCTCTCTTGTACTCGTTCTCTTGCCCGTCAGACGTATCCCATCCCACGCGGACGTCAGACTTATTGCTTCGACGCACGTGTTTGGGAGCGGGGAGCAGAAGATGGGGAAGAGGACGAAAAGAGTGAGTGCCGGTTCATGGTGATGATGATATTTCTGTTCGCACTACCCGACGTGCTACCCGGTCTCGACACTGTTAAAATGATCAGGCATCATAGGCAGCTAATCACTGACTGCTTCGCACGACATCGATTCCCACAATGCGTGAGATCTGCCGAATTTTTTTTCTGAATACAGGCCCTGTTGTCTTGAAAAAAAGTGGGGGGGAGTGTACCTCAACATAAAATTTGCCATGATAACACTATACTGCACTTATCATCAACACTGTAAACCTTGAATACAAAAGCTCGTTCTTCTGAATGAGAGACGCTGGTATCGCTAAGTTGTGATTACAGCTTCCTTTTAAGCCGGCTTCGGTTTGGCGAAACTTCGCTCGATTTCATCGCAACGAACAAAGTTTGCCACCGAACGAGAATTTTCGCACTCCAAACTCAAACATTTTAGCGTTGTCACAGCGTGTTGAACCAGACTGCGCTTACGCATTCTGCATCAAATTACGCTATAACGACCAGACGTTGGACAGTGGAAGCGAAATAAAAATAAAATAATATCCCGCGTCAAGATCGCGATTGTCCGAAGCACTTTCATCAACAGTGCCAAATTTTGTGCGCGGGACCGCGGCGCTGCATAGCTCTTGCCGTCTGGCACCATACGGAGAAAGAAAAAAAAATGGTAGATCCTAAGTGCCATGGGAATCGATGTTATGCGAAGCATGCGGAGGCAAGTTGACTGGCTTGTAATTTTTTTATTGAGCGAAACTTTACGAAGTGATGCTAAATATATGTACAAATGTTGTACGCACAGACATATGTTGAACAGTAGCATATGTTTCATATAACCACTTGTTTACAGTTGCGCAACGGTGCGAACAGAAACATGGGTATTACCAACACCAGAAGCGGAACGCTGATATGTAGCACTTGTGCTTCCGAGGATGGTAGCCCTCTGTAGTGCTTCGTAACAATCACTCTCGTTTGTAATGGCAGTGAAGAGTAGAAAGTGGACGAAAAGATAACTTGCCACCGGCGAGACCGAACCTGCGACCTTCGAATAACGCGTCCGATGCTCTACCACTGAGCTACGGTGGCGGTCATCCCCCCGTCCACTTTATAGGGTATATATGTGTGTATTTAAACGTGGGAGCGTCAGTTAGCGCCGCCTGTTGCCATTACGGCGAGTGTGGAACTCTTTTTTGCCTGTAGGCGTCACGTAGTATGTGATCTTATTACGAGCGGGCAGCTGACTAATAATCCCTCGCATACCACCTGAAGGCATCAAGTCTGCCAGAACGAGACCCTCGTTATGAATGAAGGAAAGAATTGTGAAAGCTTAAGGGCTCGTTTGCTTTGTTAAACACAGTATGTTAATGACAACTAACAGACAAAGATGCCAAGGAAAGTATAGAGGAAGCTATTAGAAGTAATTGTAATGTAAACGTGAAGAAAGGAAAGTGGACGAAAAGATAACTTGCCACCGGCAGGGAGCCGAACCTGCGACCTTCGAGCCCTTAAGTTTACAATTCTTTCCTTCATTCATAACAGGATCTCGTTCTTGGCAGACTTGATGCCTTCGGTGGTATGCGAGGGATTATTGTCAGCTGCCGCTCGTAGTTTACAGTTGCGTAACGGTGCGAACAGAAACATGGGTATTACCAACACCAGAAGCGGTACGCTGATATGTAGCACTTGTGCTTCCGAGGATGGTAGCCCTGTGTAGTGCTTCGTGTACCAACTACCGTGGATGGCGCTTAAGTATACAATTGACGTTAACCCTACATGACGACTGCCTCATAGGAGTACATATGTCATGTTTATAAAATTAGATAGCCGGCACTGCAACCACAGTTGACGTTTCACCAACATTACGCCTGCATAGGGTCTTTTTATACAGCGGTTCCGAGACCTGGCATGGCTCTGTGGTAGAATACTTGATTGCCACGCAGATTGCTTGGGTTCGATTCCTGCCGGGACCATGATATTTATTATTTGCATTCGTCGGGTTTTCTTAACGCTCTTGCATTTAAATTGCTAATGTCTGTGCTCACCATTCCTGGGTAGATATAAAGTTGTCGAACACCTGTGGCACATACCCGCATACCGCGGGCCCGTGGTATACGGGTATGTGCCACACGTTTCTGCAGCAAAGGGTATGACGACGTACGCGACAGGATATTCACGTAATTCATGTCATGGCTAGCCAGACATATTCGTCAATATCTCTTACCCTCCTATACAAATTTTGGTTTGCCCCAAGTTAAGGAAGCGATCACGAGAGCACCCAGACGTATGCGGTTAGATAGATAGATAGATAGATACGTAGATAGAAACGCAAAAGGGCTTACAGTACGCAAAGAAATGCTTCGCATTTAAAAGGAAAAGGCTGAATTTTGCGCATTCAGAAGTGGGCCCGAGTGCTTTAGACTCCGAATCGCTGTGTAACAGGAAGTATGCGTGGCCATTTCACTGCGCGTCACAGATACGCACTGTGTACTAGCACACTGAAAAAAAGAAGCAATAAAAGAAAAAAAACACGTACGTGCGAGCTCCTTGATTAGGTTTTGATGACGATGCCGGGGGAAGGAGAAAAAAAAATGAAACAGTACATGATATGGCGTAGCACACTAGAATGCCATGAGAACACGGAATGTGTCGCAGTTCAGTTTTTATACTTATTTGTGTATCTACAGTGTTTAGCAGAATGCAGCTTACATTGTCATTGGGTTCTCCGCGTATACCCGTCCCTGACCAAAAGACTGTGCATGCGTTGTGCAGGAAATCTTTTGTTTTCCTTTTTTCTCTTTTTTTTTTCTGAGGCGATGGCTTTTTGTGGAGAAAACGAGCAACGGGAATTGAAAATGCGAGCGCGAAATTCCGATATGACTCACTGCAGAGACAAGCATGCGATGATTTGCCGCTGCTGCTTAGGAACGGTAAATCGTTAAGCAGACTTTCTGGCACCCTCGCAGAGTAAAAAAAAAAAAAAGAAGAAGACGAAGAAGAAGAAAAACATGAAAGCTTTAGCGTTCAGAACGAAAACTTCAAGGAAGCGCATAGTGTCGCTAATCGAAACTCCACGAGGAGCGCGTGGCATTAACTGAAAACTGATTTTCGCAGGGGCTTCCGGGACTCACGTCACCGTTCCGCCATCTTTAATGAACGACCGCGGTCACAGTGAAGATTGGCTTACTCCTTGGACTTGAGCGGCCCTCATTGTATGACGGCTGTTGTCGCTGAATTTACCGACTGGCTACCCAGCACCGATCTGTTGGCATATAAAACACTCGTCCGTCCCGTTTTAGAATATGCCGTAATTATATGGGACCCGTTCACTAAAACCGACATAGGAAAACTAGCAGGCTTACAAAAAAAAGAAAGAGATGTTCGACACCTTTTCAATACGTATGGCCCCGCTTCACACACTAACCACGTATCTAAAAGCGCAATACCTGCTATAACTCATTGAAATCGTGTATGTCTTCCAAAAATTCTTTTTTCAACTAATAAAATGTCAGTACAAGATCGACACGTCACAACTTCTCGCATATTCGACAGGTTACGCTACCAGGCACAGACACTCACAAGCTGTTACCCCATTTACCACACGTGTAAACTGTTTTAAGTATTTTTTTTTCCTAGACAAGTAGTGGATTGAAACAAATTGCCCGATAAAACTGTGACACAGGACTTCCTATCGCAATTTTAATCACACCTTCAGTAGGAAGCATTTTCTTGTCTGGCTGAGATGTTTCATGTGTTTCCTTTTTTTTTTTTTTTTTTGCTTTTCACTCGTGTTAACTGATTGTCTGTTTGATGTAAAAATAGTTGGAATAACGTCACTTGCCTTTTTGTTTTGTTCCTCAAAGCACATGTGCGAAGAAACTCATTGATCGTTTTCGCTTTGTTGTTTTTCTGTTTTATGCACCTACATATGTACCCCGCTGCCAAGATCTTGTATGAGAACGAAGTATTTATGAATAAATGAAAAAAATAGATAGGAAGAAAGAAATAGAAAGAAAAAAGAAACAGATACAATAAAGAGATACACGAAACAGAAATAAAGAAAAAGAAAGAGAAAAAAAGAAAGGAGAAAAAGGGAAAAAGAGAAAAAAGAAAGGTCCCCCCAGCTGAGCTCTTCCTTCAGGCTTGGCACCACTAGTGTGAAGCTGCCATAATATTTTTAATGCAACTACAACGAATGATTGTTTTTCATTACGCCCACGTCGAAATGCGGGCGCACTGCGGACTTGTTCGAATCCATGACCTTTCTTGTATCTATTCCCATGTCATAAATATATACGCGAAGCAAAGGACCAAGGTAAATGTTTTGTGGTCTGCCAAGGAAAATCAGCTTTGCGTCCGATGAGTAGCCATTTATATTGATGTATTCTGCGCCTCAGGTGCACGTCTACGTGCTTGCGGTATAGGGAGGGCCGGATACAATGCGTGGTATTGAAGTTGTCGCAAAGCCCCGGGTGACCCGTGATAGCCCCAGGATTGAGCAGAATGTAATTTGCCTAGAATTTCAAGCACACCCCAGGATGCCTTCTTTCTACAGCGACTGACGCTGATTACTGGAAGCCAGGCGTTCCACTGAGTATCAGTGTTACACCGCGAATGCGAAATGGGTAACGCTTGTGGCGCAGATATGGCAATTTCTGTAGAAGCTAAAAAGATGCCCCCCATGTTCTCTGGTATACCTCTTTTCCTCTGCGTAACCGCCGTCGGGCACATTTTCGATTACTTTGAGACGCTATGTATCCATCACAACAACCTTTTGTTACGCACGTAAATATTGGATACGCTGATATGACATTATAGAAGGATGGACTGTTCGTGACACGGAATCAAGTTTATAGAGTAACGGAAAGAATGGCGAGTAAAGATAGCACACTCGCGAAAGAAATAGGGAGAATTGGAACATGAACAATATTTTACGATGTTCTTTTGTGCAGAACGATCTTATTCATGATTCGGATAGTTTTTAAAGGCTCAAAGCAATGTTTTCTATGTGTGCGTAACTCTGTGAAGTCGGTGATCACACTGTCTAATCCATGCCGTTATAGCGACATCCCTCGCCACATCATGTACTCATGCTCATGCTCACCGCTCCATAGAACTGAGGCGGAAAAAAAAAGAAGGTTAACTCTCGTCCGAAGGCATTGATATCGATAACAATGTATTAGAATATCGGGCGATGTAAGGCTCATATAGCTTTACAGACACTATAAAATGGTGGCAGGTGCTCATATTTAAACGTGAACAGAATTTACTCGGTAACCGCTCCCAACTTTCGTGTGGCAGGGAGCACCGGTAGCGAGGAGCGTCGGCGGCTGTCCCAGAACTGACGTCCCGTGACACTTTCACGAATTTGCTGCGCTGCGCCTCTTCTTCTTTGCTGAATGAATGAATGAATGAATGAATGAATGAATGAATGAATGAATGAATGAATGAATGAATGAATGAATGAATGAATGAACAAGATGGCCCGAAGAATCACGGGGGTAAATACATGCGAAGCTACGCCCTAAAACACTGACTGCATGCGCAGGCGGCATGACCGCGCATAAAGGCCATAGGCCTTTTCGGCTCGCCTCTTATGCTTGCTTCGGCAGTAATATCACCCGACCTTCAACAGTCGACAAATGCACTGTCACATCCAAATACAACACGGAGGTCGGGACTGACGTTTTCTACGACCTAGAGAGGCCGCCTCAGTATAAAGCAAATACGGCGGGTACATCCGGGAGCCCGCATCGACGCTCCGCTTGAGCTCTATCGCTAGTTCTCCGAGTGTTGATAATAAATTGCGGTGGTTCGTCAAAAAAGGAAAGGCCTTGTGCTGGCAAATTATATAGTTCGATGTTTACGTTAAAGAACGCAACGGAAGCAGTACGCACATGCGCCCGCAAACGGCGGTCGTGCAAGCTAGCCGAACAGTATGCCGCGTCGGAGCGTTTCCGTCACGCTTAATTTTCGCGAAGTGAAAGTCAGCAAAGCTGAATGTTCCTGTACAACGGCAAGATGACAGAATTGCAAGCACATCTCTGAGAGAGAGCAAGAAGAAGAAAGTCAGGGAGGATAACCAGACGAGCGCCCGGTTTTCTACCCTACACTCGGCATAATGGACTGGGGAATAGAAGGAGAAAGTGGGAGAGAATACAAGCATTACACGCACGCATGAGTACAATCCGTGACTGAGGCCGCAGTTTCTGTGATATGCGCGACTTCAGCGCTCTGGAATTCGACTGGGGAATCGCGGCCACTAAAGGGGGCCGTGAGCGAGCCATGACGATTACTGAAAGGCTGAAAACACTGGAGGTTCTTAATCAAGGACACCTCTGATACGCTAATATACTACTGCAGTTAATAAAACATTAATAACTCGACATTTTGCGTGATACTGCATAGACATTCAACTGGTATACGACGCACCGCGGTGACCTATACAAAGTGCATAAATCTAATTGAACAGTGCATTGCGCGTATACTCCCTATTTTAACGAAAGCGAGCGTTTGGGAATCATTGATTGCGAAATCTTGTTACGAAGTGCAGGTGTATATATAGGCGAGCTTAGCGAAAGCGCCAGATGGTTAGTCGTGGGCAATTTCATTCGAGAGCTTGTAGGACCGCTGCCACTGAAGACAGCGAACGCGTATCGATTGTACGTGTTACATTATAGCCACGTCCCGTTTCGTACAATGCATGTTTTCAATGAAGCTGCTCATGACTACCGCTTGAGTGTTAAGCTAATCTAATCGCTGATGTTAGTCTAGTCCTGTTGTATTAGTACTGCTGCTCAGTGCGAGTTACAAGTAATTATTTATCTACTTAGCCTTCCAAATCAAATGATCTTGTTATCGCTGAAACTTTCCGCCACTAGAAGTAATAGCAGAGAGAGTTAAATGTCGAGTACAGCCGTCGATTTTACGAAATGTTGTAGATAACTGCAAGGCGTTGTACAAGCTGTGAGGCGTGCTATAGGTACCGCCACACTCATCGCATGTAGTCGCAATATGACGTATAGTTCCGTATTTCGGTGATAGCTATATTGCATATACTTAGATTTAGTATTGTCAAGCCTTGTATAAATGTTTCATATTTTCTAGCACCCTAAAGAGATGCCGGTATGGTAAGAAGAAACGTTTGTCGGGTTTTACGTGCTTCTACCGCGTCCTGATAATACACACCACTGTGTGGGGACTCGGGAATAAAATTTGATTACATCTAGGGTGTATTTAAATAAGTGGAAGAGTGTTTCCGACACCCTTCGATATCCAGCCGCCGCGTCCGCGATCAAAATGCGCTAGTTCAGCATCCCAACACCATAGCCATTGCGCTGAGGTGCGGCAGGTTGTTAAATCCACATACGAAATAATAATTGTAGGGTTTTACGTCCCAAAACCACGATATGATTATGAAAGACAGCGTAGTGGAGGGCTCTGGAAATTTCGACGACCTGTGGTTCTTTAACGTGCACCTGAACCTAAGCACATGGGCCTCCAGCATTTTCATCCCCTTCGAAAGAGGCGGCCGCCGCGGCCGGCATTTGATCCTGGGACCTCCGCGTCAGCTGTCGAGCACTATCTGCCTCGTGCGCTCGTATGGTGGCGCCACCGCTCGGCTTCCCTAGTGACTAGTGCGACGAACAGCGGTTGCACCCTCTCCCAACCCCCCATAGGATCCCATGCATTTTGAAAGAAGTTTGCGCAGCCGCTGTGATATATGCGGAAGGGAAGGCGAGGCTCTAGGACTAGGATTTAGTGCAACAAAATGTGGATTGATGGTATTCAATGATCACAAAGACCATGCGGTCTTAATACAGGGCCAAGAAATACCGAGGGTAAGCGAGTACAAGTACCTCGGAGTGTGGGTAAATGAGGGGGGATAGATATATGGAGGTACAAGAGAAAGCATCGGTAACAAAGGGAAAGAGGAATGCTGCAATCATGAAGCACAGAGCGTTATGGGGATACAATAGGTACGAGGTGCTTCGAGGGCTGTGGAAGGGTGTGATGGTTCCGGGGCTTACATTTGGGAACTCAGTGGTGTGCATGAAGTCAGAGGTGCAATCAGGAATGGATGTAAATCAAAGGACTGTGGGACGCCTCGCGTTGGGCGCTCACGGGAAGACGACTAATGAGGCTGTAAAGGGTGATATGGGATGGACAGGCTTTGAAGTGAGGGAAGCTCGGAGCAAAATGAGATTTGAAGAGAGGCTGAGGAAAATGAAGGAGAGTAGTTGGGCAGAGAAGGTTTTCAGGTATTTGTATAAAAAAAGCGTTGACACGTAGTGGAGAAAAAGAACTAGGAGGCTCACCAGTAAATATACGGCTAGCAGTGTGGGCGATATGGCAACAAGGAGCATTAAGCGAAAAGTCAGAGAGGCGGAGAGGACTTATTGGATGACAGCGATGGAAAAGAAGCCGGCTCTCAGTAACTACCGAAAGGGAAAAAACGAAATAAGGAGGGAGAGGTTTTATGATAATTCAAGGGGAAGCGCTTTACTGTTTGAAGCAAGGTCGGGTTGCCTTAGAACGCGTAGTTATAAAGCGAGATTCAGTAACGAATAAGAACAATGTACATGCTGTGGGGGGAACTAAGGAAACGATGGAACATGTACTGATTGAGTGTGGCGATATCCACCCAGGTATACGTGTGGGCATGTGTCTACATGAAGCCTTGGGTTTTAGGGACAACAATGGAAAGCTGAAGACGTCCGCGATAGAAATAAGTGAGAGACGGTTAGAGTATTGGTGGCAGAGGTAGAGATGAAGGACAAAAATAAATAATGGGGGAAAATAAGGTCATTCTGCCTTAAGCGGCAGAGAGATGGACCGTGAATTTATATTTTTATTTGGCATAATAACATAGATTTAATCAATGTAAATAAGGCATTAGGCCAGCATAAAAAGAAAGTTTTTCTTTCCCTATTTTTTTTATCGAGCCTGGTGGCAGACATGTCACCGCCCCGTTATAAAGGGGACGCTCATAGCATCCATCCATCCATCTAGCGAACCCAACAAGACCGGCCGGGCTCACCTCCTTCGTCGCGGTCGTATCTTCCTTGGACGTTGCAACGTTAAAATTGTGTAAAGGTCATGGCCACACGTTGGACGATAAGCCCTGATTTCGCTCAGCTGCCATCGCATCAACGGCAATGCTTCAGATGCTTCAGACCTGCACTTATGTTCGTTGGTCGCAGTGCAAGATGGCCGCTTACAAGACGGCGTTTTTCCTTGACAGTCAGCTATGTGTGTAGTTCTTGGCATCGCAGTAGTTTTATGACCCGGGGAGGGGAACTGGTGCTATATCATGGGTACCGCTGTTACGACGGCAACCTTTACGACATTACTGTACGTCCACGATTGTGCTACAGTTCAAACACTACGCTTGGCCTTGCGCGTCTACTTGATACCACTGTGCGGTAACAAGTGTTGTTATCGCTGTTGCGTTGGTTAATATTGAATTGCGATTGGAATACGGTTTTTACAAAGGTGAGTGAGGCTGTGCGTAGTCGCCCTTCTATATGCTCGCTAGTCCACGAACATTACTTCTGGAATCGCATGTCATGTGGATTTTCACGTACAAAAGGAGAATCTAGCCTACGATGTAACGTACTACACGCCTGCGCATTTCCTGTATAAATCTGAGTAATGCCACGCGTGCGCATTTCCTGTATAAACCTCAGTAATTTCGTGCCTAATTTAAAACGCATTTGATAGAAGATTGTGGCTTCAACGGTGAAAGTGATTAGATTTTCATAAATACGTGTTTGTAATACAGTTTGAAGTTTCTCATAATTTTGTGAAATAAAAAAAAAACACTGTGTGAATGTTTGTTGGTCATTTGCTCTAGTACTTTCACACATTATTATGCAGCTGTGTGACGCCTGCTACAACGTTAAAGAAGTTAGCTTACCGTTTTTTTTTACATAATTAGCTGAATAATTAAGTGCTGGACGAAGTCGAAAATGTGTGTGTTTTGAGCGTTTCCTCAGCAGGCATACAACTCTGATGTGCATAGTTGTTGTACTGTTTAGGGTGTTCAAGAAAACAAGAAGTCTTTTTTATGTTGCAACTGTTTTTATTTCGTCTGTATTAACAGGTCACGCAAATAACTTCAACGCATGCACGTTAGAAACGCATGCATTGCATCGCGCGCGCGCACAGCAATAAAAAACGGGCCTGTCATTTTCAAACAAATAAAATTGAACAATCGACGTAACAAACGTCATGGCTGTCTAGTGGAGCAGCGTCGGCAGTGCAAATAACAAACCAGAATGAAAATTGAATAAAAAAAAGAAATGGTTAGTAGCGGACGCTTTGCACAAGGCTCCTATGAGCCGCGCTTATCCGCTTTTCGCCACCGTTCTCCGTTGGTGGCGCTACCTGTATAGCTCAAAGCAGCAGCGCACGAGGCGGATGACCATCGAGCGTTCCTAAAATATTTACTAGAGGGAGCTCTGGCGCTGCGATCGTTCAGCCACCATGGGAATGATGGGTAGTACATGGAGTTGCCGAATCATTGTGCTCGCGCCTTCGAACGCACTTGTGGCTTTGTTTATTGTTGTTTTAGCGTTTGCTTCGGATGAAAGAATGCATCAATCAATCAGTCAGTCAATCAATCAATCAATCAATCAATCAATCAATCAATCAATCAATTAATCAATCAACCAATCAATCAACTTTTATTTCTCATTAAGAAATATAATATCGTTGTGAACAACGCAACGCGATTTCAAATAGCCTAAAAGGTCAAGTTGGCGAAGTGGAACTGCTGAACGTTTGCTGAACATCTTCTTGCGACAACGCGGCCGCAGGCGACATGGAGCCAAACGGAGCCGAAATAACGAAGCTTAAAAAAGAATCGAAAAGTTGGTAATTCATATTCGTTCAGCCACCTGAGAGCGCGGGAACAGCCAACGGACGAAGAACCACACAACACGAGCGCTCACTAACGACTCGTTTATTTACCCGTTAGAGGGACACATTTATACATAAAAAGTGCGCATGTGAAAAAGATTATGACGACAGCACGAGCAGCACGCAAAACGTGCATAATCGACTTGTCTATGAATTACCTATGTATGAATCACAGTCATGTAGTGACAAAGATGGGTGTATCAGCCATCCATCTTTGTCACTACTTGACTGTGCGTTTAACTACATAGATAATTCATAGACAAGTGCCTCGATTACACGTTTCGCGTGCTGCTCGTGCTGTCGTCCTAATCTTTTTGACATGCGCACTTTTATGTATAAATGTGTCCTTCTAACGTGTAAATAAAACAGTAGTTAGTGAGTCCTCGTGTTGTGTGGTTCTTCCTTCGTCCGTTGTCTGTTCCCGCGCTCCCAGTTCACTGAACGAATAACGAAGCTTAAAAAAATCCATGTGCTAGCCACCATTGTCATGCTGGCTGAAGCGCGATGTGTTCCAGCTTCCCATAGACACTAGCGCCAGTTTTCCCTCCAGTCTATTATTAGGGAAACTCTATGACCATAACCATTAGACCACCACCGCGGGTGCCGCATGCGAAGTGATTAAAGCGATAACGAGCTTTAGCGCAAGGGGCGCGAGGCGTCTCCGAAAGCTGATGGGATAACAGACGTGGAAGTGGCGTTGCAGGTGTCGCACACCTCGCTGGTGCACATGAGACCGACGGATAACCGTCGGCTTTTAGTCAGCGTTCAGAGAAAGTATTACATAGCGCTGGCTTGGAGTTCACCACGGTGTCGTACGCATGCACACAGTTTTGAGTTGTATTGGAATGCCCGCCTTCAAATTTTCGTTCTTTACCACTTCGTACCTGCTGCGCCACCTATGAACGAGTGACTCAACCGCTCACCGACATGCACTCTCCGCGGGACGTTTGAGCGGTGCCCTAACTGCATCTAGCGTACAGCGCGCGTATGATTTTATACGCATTAGGATCTGCATCAGGGTCATTAGGAATATTCATGTTTCATAACGGGTAACGGGTAAGACCTAGGATAACGGGTAAGACCTAGGTTATACAGGACAGAAGACGTAAGCTCACTGAACCAGCTGTGGCTTTTATGTTCACTGTTTCTCCTCGAATTCAGTAGCTTTGTTTCAAAAATACCTAAATATACGTGACAAGGAGCGTCGCGCAAGACTGCGACGTTCGTCCGTTTACCAAAACAGGTGTACCTCCATCTTCATTGCAAATACAAACAATATACAGTGAACTCTCACTTGAGTGAACTTCAAGGGACCCAAGGAAACCGTTCACTAAACTGAATATTCCCTAAAATAGGGAACAGCACTGGGCAGACCAGATATCAAAGTCAAAAGTGGGAAAATGCAATTTATTTTTTTTTATTCTGTAATTTTCATTTGGACTGGCACCCTCAAAGCGCCAGAAGAGGCGAAGCCGTCCAGAGGGTCTACGTTCCTGTACACCTGCCTCTGGCACGCTTGTTGCTGTGACACGAAGTCTCGCAACTTTCTAATATATCCTACAGCCTCGGCTTGAGATGCAGGATTTGAACCTGTTTCAGCCGTTACAACTTTTTTGTCGCACTCTTCTGCTTTCAGTTCACGAATACTGGAAACAATATCCAAATCTGACAGTTCTGCGCAGGCCCTGAAGCGCACGTGGCACGTTTTCATCACCGGTACGGCTGCTTTGCCTCGGCGGTTCTGCATGCACAAGCGATGTTGCACCACCACCGATGGAAGGGTTCATTTGGATGCGGCACGCACCCGCTACGCCAGTGCTACAGAGCGCAAAACTTCAATAAATTGATCTAAAAGATTATCCCGGGTCCGCAGATCGAGTTCGTTCAACTGAAATATTCACTATTCAGAAATTCATTTAACTGAAAGATTTTTCTATAGAAGGCATAGGAAAACCACCGGGGATTTTCTAAAAGTTCGTTGTTCCGCAATATTCTTTAAACCGACATTCGTACAAATGAGAGTTCACTGTATACAGTATACACCAGTCGACATAACATTCCACTACATTACCTCCCTACCAATGGAGAAATCTGTGTAGGGCGCCAAACAAGAATTAGGATTTTTTACAAAGAATAGCTGCTTTGAAAAATTAATTCAAAAGCAAGTAAATTTCAGGATTTGTCAGTATGCGTCTGCAGGGTCTGTGATCTTTCCTGCAAGAACAACCACCGTGAAGATTAGGCTATCCCACCAGACGACATCGACAGCTGCGGAACGTGCTGCTCTGCGTAGCGCGATTCGAGTAATTCACGATCAACCAGCCAGGAAATGGAGCGTGTTCACGCACTCCAGGGCAGCTCTACAATGCTTGATATTCGCCTTACGCCGGGGACCTCACGAATCAACTAGTGTTGGAAATTAGAGAGCTGCTCCATCACCACTTCGTGCAAGCACATGACGTCGCGTTTCAGTGGCTTCCAAGTCACTGTGGCATACTGGGCAACGAACATGCCGGCGCAGCTGCTCCATCTGCACTTGAAGACGGTGTACAAGAATCCATCCCGTTCTCAAGGACATATGCTGGAATGAAAATTCGAGAGATTGCTAATGAACACATAAAATCCTTGTGGAACACACCAAGTTTGCAACTCACACGACTGCATAGACTGGACTCGTCTCGTCGACTTCGGTCTCCGTCCGGACTCTCTCGGCTCGAGACAACGGTGCTTTGCCGACTGTGGCTTGGTGTCGCTTTGAATTAATCTTTTGCCTTCCGAAACGGCATGGAAGACAGTGCTGCGTGCGACCACTGCGGCAGCGATGAAACGATAGACCACGTTCTTTGTCGCTGCCCTCTCTACAGCCCGCACAGACTGCCGCTAGCCTGCTGTGTTGGCCCGCCTTGACAACAGACGCCTCTCAGAAAAGTCAGTGCTCGAATCCCGACAAGAACTTCTTCGCATCGAAAATTAATCAAGGCGTTACTGAACTTTTGTATGGAAGTGGCCTACTGAATAGGCTATAGTACTCCCGCTCTACACCTTCCTTCTATTTATTTGTCTGTTTGTTTGTTTGTTTTTCCTCACGCGTCTACTTTTCTCTCCGCGTCTCTTCACATCTTTATTTGCCTTTCCCCCTCCCGTTAGTACAGGGCAGCAAACTGGATGCTACAAGTCTGGTTGACCTCCCTGCCTTTCTCTCATTTTATTCTCTCTTCCTCTCAGTATTTGTAATATCTTCTCGCGGGCAATAATTGAGCAGCAGCAAACCGTTTGGCTTTTGTCTTATGTAATACTGGCATTAAAGTACAACTTCCTGATACACTTGAAGTCGTGAAGTGCAGTTGCAAGTTTTGCAAGTATGATGTCACTAGATTGACTGTTATCCTTACTTCTCTTGTCACTTCTTTCTGGGAAATGTCTTGCAAAGCCCTCGTAACCTCATCACTAATTACACTACGAAATCTCTGTATTCTGTTAACCACTACATCCACTCAAGGTTGAGTGGCTGCTCTGGGTACCTTGAAGGTCACAATGTAACTCTTCTGCTGCTTTTACAGCAACATTTGAGTATCTGAGGACTTCGACGTTACTTATCTTTCACTGCCTACATATTCCTGTTTCGTATACCAGGGCTGGGCAGTATCGAAGGTACATGTATCTGAGATACTATCTTAGGTACTCTTTGGGTATCTTGTATCTGCATCGCGATACGTCTCGCAAGACGAGTATCTGTATCTGTATTTCCGGTACATTCAATAAGGTATCGTGTATCTTAAGATACAAGATACTGCTATCGCAACACTACCATGCGAAACAATAATCGCTGACTGAACTCCGCTTCCCAAGTTGGCACTGGTGCCACACTGCCACCGGAATAAAACTAAGGGCAGTGTCATAATTGTATCCTTCCGACACAGTCCACCAGTGACGGCAGGCGATGAGGTGTGCGCGACCCTTTTGATGAGGCAGAGCAACGGAACAGGGCTTGCGCAGTCTCGACAAAAACAAGCGCGCGAACATAGACGTTCGCGCGCTTGCCCACGTGCCTTTCGTTTTCCCTTTTTAGTTGTGCCGGTGCCATGACACTTACCCTTGGCCACTTACCAGTGGCGGGCGTACCACAATGCCTGTGGCGATGATCGTACATATTATGATGCAGCTCTCCTGCGTCGTAATTCAGTACAAAATCTGAAGCACGTGCGGGGTTGCTTTGCCTCTCGTGGCTTTCACACATCAGCGTTTCGAAGGATCTTGTGGATGTCAGTTTGAATTACATGCGATTGGCTTATGCACAAGTAAGATTCCAGCTGTATCACCACCGTTACCGATGCTAGCTCTAATAAAACAAGCGTTTACCTATCACACAATATCTTGGTGTACCATATCATTTTCTTCCTGCTATTTCTATTCAAAGTGCTCTTGAAATCATATGATTGTTAGTAAAGTACTTTCTTAGTGGTCCTTCTTCTGCATCCCATACATTACCTAGTGCTCTGAACTGTTTTTTTTTTCGGTCTGGTGAATGCAATGTGTCTTTTTTGAAGTGCAGCCAAAATAAGCTCACTGTTTTATCATTATTTTTATCTACCTGCTTTATTTCTGCTACTCTTTACTATTTCTTTTCTTTTTCAGGGCTCCCTATTTTTTTTCACTATTACTAATTGCCACGTAATCGGAGCTATAGGTGGCAATAGCGTGAATAGCGGCCTTGTCCAGCGACGATTTGTGCAACTATACTGCCGCGCACATTTATTATTTTGTTTTGGTGTAATCAGGGTTTAAGCCACAAAAAACTTATCACCGCTCGGCGCAAGCCGCGCCGCAATGTTTCGGAATCCTCGAGACTGTCTCAGATTGTTCTGTTAAGATAACGCGCAAATCCTGCCGCGGCGGACGCGTTTCGATAGAGGTGCAATGCTACAGGCGCATGTACTTACATTTTTTTTAAAAAATTTTTAATATGTGGGGTTTAACGTCCCAAAACCACGATATGATTATGAGAGACGCCGTAGTGGAGGGCTCCGGAAATTTCGACCGTCTGGTGTTCTTTAACGTGCACTGACATCGCACAGTACACGGGCCTCTACCATTTCGCCTCCACCGAAATGCGACCGCCGCGGCCGGGATCGAACCCGCGACCTTCGGGTCAGCAGGTTAAAGAACACCAGATGCAGGTTAAAGAACACCAGATGGTCGAAATTTCCGTAGAGTTCCCCCAACCCATAATCCCCCATACTCCCCCCATAATGATATCGTGGTTTTGGGGCGTAAAAACTCCACAATTATTATTAGGATTACGCGCAGTACGCGCGTACTCTAGTTCATTCGGGAGCTTACGCGAGCGCCGGCGATAATGCTGGAAGGTGCGATCGCTCATATATATAAAACGAGTTCTGCCGATGATCAGATTACCGACGGCCGAGGACATTTATTGCCGCTATCAGAGTACAGCGCGCTTTGCTTTTACTTCAAGTTACTCGGTTTTCTGGGCACAAGTTGGACCAATAAAGAGGTTCATCGCTATCAGGGTCACCGCCGCTTTCTTCATAGTCACAACCACGGGACAATACAATAGGTCTGAGGCGTTTCAGGGGTGCACATGTTCTCTCGTTGAAGAAAAAATGTTTGCACGTTAGTGAGTATATAGGATAACGAACGCTTTGCGCCAGCAGATAAGAACAGTATGGAAAGTAATCGCAGTTCTATGTGCTCTACATATACACAATGCATCACAAAAAGTGGTGCTACCAGCATTGTTGCTGCTGTATACTGGTAATTCGGTATTGCATAAACGGTCTTTTATGGACAACGTGAAACTGCACACCGTTATTTGCGCCATCGTGCGAAGGCTTCTTATTGAAGCTCGTGTCGTTGATGGCAACTCGATAGCTAGACGGCAAGCTCCGCAGCGACTCCCATCAATTACAGAAATTACTAACAAAAACCGCTGTCGGCGAAGGGTCTAAAATGCTGTCATGTTAAGCAGCTAAAATAAACCTTAATAAGTTCTTTCGGAAGTAAACTAATGTATTTTGACCAAGGAGGACAATAATTTTGAGATATTAACAGACATTTTATTAAAATGAAATGAAATTGGTCACAATTAAGAGTTTCAAGCAGACCTTTTTGTTCATAGGCGTTCGCTGCTACGTTATGGGGGTTAAAAAACAACAAATTTGGGAATGTATCGAAGTATCTTAAGATACAATTGGCAAGTATCGTATCGGATACAATTGTTGCGGTAGTATCTTGTATCTGTATCTCCAATACTTCTTGCCTGAGTATCTTGTATCGTATGGCGATACAATTTTAAAGTATCTTTTGCCCAGCCCTGTCGTATACAAGGTTTCCCTCACAGTGATTTCATGCTGGCTGCATTTCTTACTCTTTCCTGAATATCTCAAAGGCAATAATCTTCAATTTATCAGCTTAGAGAGTTCAGCGGATTCTGTGTCATCTCTTGGATTAGACTTTTATAAGCTTTGTAGCTTTTTCATAAAGTCACTTACTTCTTGAGAGAGCTGACCTACCTGCTGATTTGATGCTTTACTTTCCACTTCAATTGCTGCTTCCTAAATCTGTCTATTTACGATTTGTTTCAATACCTCCATCCTATGTTCATCTTCTGATAAAGCTGCATTTTTTCATTACCAGCCTCAATTTACCGAAATTTGTCGTACTGCCTCTATGTTGGCCAGTTTCCTCTTGACTGGTTTTGATCATTTTCTCTTCAAATTCAAAGCAAACTAAGAACCGATATGTCATTGATGAAATCTATTCCCTTCCTTGGTTCCTCTACGCGTTTTTTTTTCTCGACCACTTCCTGTTATAGCGCTTCCAAAATATTATTCATCATCGCTATTCATGAAGAATTTTTTACGAGAATGAACCCTCAAGAGTCTGTGCGATAGCACGCTTACGTAGGTAAATTGTTCATAAAGGGTTTCTGACGAAGACATTTACGAAGAACAAAATGGGTTGGACCAATACCAAAATTCGATCTCAGCTTTAAAATAATAATGTCTAATGATTGTATTATGTCGGCACTAACACATGGGGCAGAAACTTGAAAGTTAACAGAGAAACTTGAAAAGACCCTGAGCAATGTTAATGTTAGGCTAACATTAACAGACAGAAAGACAGTTCAATAAGGTTGAAAGCTGGGCTAGTTGGTGACTGATCATTGTACCTATATGGTGAAGTAGCGCAATTTAGACAGGGACAGAGAGGACAAGAAGGACACGACACTATATATAGGTACAACATATAGGTACAACGACATATAGGTACAATGAAGAAAGACAGTGGTGTGGATTACAGAAAAAGAGTGGTAGCCGATATTCTAGCTGACATCAGGAAGAAAAAGATCGAGCAGGATAGGCCAGGTTAATGCGTCGGGCATATAACCAGCGGTATAGTAGTGTTAATGAATGGGCGTCAACGGTGCAGGGAAGCACACTGGAGGACAGCAAGAAATTAGGTGGTTAGGCTCTGTCGTGACACTAGTTAATTTGAAGGCGTAGCTTGGAAATCCGCTAGCGCATAAAAGGGGCTGCTGTAGATTGCTGGAAGATGCCTGGGACTGCTGGTAACGTACAGAAATTATGATAATATTGTCGATTAAAAGCGCTCGAGGAAGAGTTTCTTCCAGACCATCATCACGTGGAAAACGCTATGATTTCTTCCAAGCAGTGCGTGACCGGTTACGGTGGGCAGTAGTGAATGGGGAGAACCAGGATAATAGTAGCGTGCATTAGCGCGGCACGTAGGCTATAAGAAAGAAGCACGACACACACGTATAGACAGACTTGTCACTACGTGTGTTTCGTGTTTCTTTGTTATATGAGCCTCGCTAATACACGCTGCGATTGTAGATGACCAACTCGCCCGAGCAGCAACCCTTCAGAACCCAGGCGCGGTGACACCCGACCAAGAGGAGACTCCGGGGCTTATAGTCCCCGTACGTTGGTTGTTATTCCTGGTGTGGTGAACTCACTTGTTTTTGTTTTGTTTTCTTACTTCGTGGTTTAAGCCCACTGGACGGCCCTAGTCTTCTTGGCTTGTCTCGATGTCGACCATGAGCTCTTTGGCGCGTTCGAACCCCGGCCATTTGGTAGAGGCGGAAAACTAGAGGCTCGTGTGCAGTGCGCGTTAAGAACCCCAGGTGGTCGAAATTGGAGAGTCCTAGTTCCGGGACCGCCAAGCGGCTTGCGTACTCAAGCCCTTGCTTCCCTTTGTCCTTTGGGGCGGCTGATGAACAGAAGAAAGTGATAAGGATGCAAAAGAATGTAACTACGCTGGTACTCAGCGGCTAGGGGTCGCCACTAAAACTCATTATCAGGAGCCCTCCACTACGGTGTCTCGCATATAATGAATCACTCTGAGACGTCAAACCCCGTGAACCAGCCAAACCAATCCACCATGGGCCGGCTGGAAACACTTCCATGCACGGTCTCGGGTATTTATGAAAATTTGTGACTGAGTTATGTTGCTTCTACAAATTGTCCCGCAGTTGTGAATGTATAGAACGCAGCAGTCAAGCCGCTGCAGTAAACCAGGTAAAAATTGGACTCTTTATTGGGCCAGTTTGTGCCAAATGAAATAAAGCCCTCACAGTACAATGGACAGTGGTCGTCGATCGTCAAAAATCTGTTCCTCCGCGGGAGAAACGGGTAAGACGCATCGGCAATTATTCATACGTCATCCGATACACTCCAGCGTTGCAAATGGTGTTCGCGCTAAGTTCCATACCGTACTCGTCTAGTTGCTTCGTGCGTGAAATCAGAATATTCGAAAACTCTCGAGAATGTTCCAGTAGATTCAGGAAGGGCCTACGCCGAGCGATATAACACGTGTAACAGCTTTAGGCAGTTAGGCTCAGTGGTAATAAAAAGAGAAGCAAGTGCGCGTGTCAATATTCAATGTGCAAACTGCGCCTTTCATGTGTTTTGCCATCTTTCTCTCATTCTCTCTGCTTTCCAACCACTGTTTCCCTACCAAAGTATTGCGTGGCAAACTGGAAACTCGCATCTCGTCAACGTCTCTGTCTCTTCACTTTTTTTTCTCTCGTCCACCCTGTTCGACAAGATTCACTGAAACTTACCCAGCTAGTGTTACACAGCTGGAGCACAGTATTTCCCCTTTTCTTTTTTTGCGAAATTCTGACCTTTTCACGTGTATCATGTAGGGCCCTAAAATTTAGTATATTTTGGAGGACAAATCTTTTACATGAACTATCACTTGCTCTTCGCGGACAGCGTTTCACGTCGTGCCGAAAGGTGATTTCACGTCGTGCCGAAAGGCATTCATGCCGAAAGGTGATGTACGACAGATACCTTGCCCAGGAACGTTCATATTCCATGTGCAATAAAATTTTGGTATCTATTGCTGGATCACAGCTTCATCCATTTCTTTCAAGAGGTGTTAGTGTACTTATATGTTTCCTTCTTAGTTTCTTTGCTTGTGTGTGCGTGTGTGCGCGTGGGCGTTGGAAGGGGGGCGGATTTACTTTTCTCGTTGACATTTGAGACTTTAAGGCTGAAGCCTGACATCTTTATGTTTCAAGATCGCTGTCAGCTACTGAAAATTTCACATATCCGCGCGAGCTGCGTGTCCACTTCATCTGTGGGGCGTTCTCATGAGCAAAGAAAAAAAAGGGGGCTGAAACGTCACGTGACCAGGCCCAAGTAGTGCGTAGGGAAGACCGGAGAAAGTACACCACGGTGAAAGAGCAGCTTGGAATGACCATCGTCGGGAGGCATCAGGTTTAAATGAAGCTGCGGGCCCGACGAGAGCATCATGTGGCCTTAATGCAACGCAGGTGTTCTCGGAATGCAGAATTGGTTCATAAAAAGGCCGCTGCCACAGTGGCAGATCAGCAGAAAGCGACAGAAAGTTCAACAGCCTATCAACAGAAGGTCTTATGCGTTCGACCTCATATTCTGAGAAAGCTTGAAGCGTTCCCCGCAATTGTTCTTTCAGCGAATGTCACATCATTTGAGTTTGCTGGAGCTAAGCACGCTGTACACCCCACTACCTGCACGTCAACACTGGAGGTACGCACATACATGTCCAGTACACAAAATAATTTTTTTAAATATAAGCAGTCTATAGCGGAAATGCCACAGATCAATATTACTGTGTAGAAATGAAGAGTGCGTTTTTACATTTCATACGTAGCGCAAACAAAGCAAAATGCGAACACGAAAGCTCTAACGCGTAGTGCAGAACACCGACAATGTATGTACTAAATTACGTTTTTACCGTTCTCATACCGAGTGGAAAAGCGATAGAACGTTAGATTCAAACGTTCGTTTTCAAATTGAGACCGACAATGTCTCCGTATGTATATGGGCTTGTCTGCATCAGAACACTCAAACTAGTCTGAATTATATTATATGAGAATTATACACAACCCATAACCAGTGTGCGCTATAAGGATTCGTTTCACTCGATTGTATCATTTTTTTTTTTATGCGCGTTGATAACCCACCGATTCCGAAGATAACGTAGCCGGAGCGCCGGCCGTACCAATGACTAAACATGAAAAGGAATGACGCTGGAAAAGAATCGTTACGTTATCGTAGCCGAACTTCCTCTTTCGGTATGTTCCTCTTTTCCTTTTTTTTTTTTTTTTTTTTTTTTTTTTTTTTTTTTTTTTTTTTTTTACTCTTTGCTACCTGCAAAGAAAGAATCGCCTGCGTCCATAGGATATCTGGAAACAAATCTGGGAGTAGTGTGCAGTTAGACGTGAGAAGGCGAGAGGAAGATATCGCAATATTGGGATATAGTTTCGACAACCACAACCAACCCCGACTCTCTTTGATCACTTCCGGCTCCGTTTCGTGGACCGAGAGCATAAACGTTCAGTGTGGATCACGGTCCAATGTTTACGAAACTTACTTTGATCACAGGAGCGCGATGATGGAGGGATGACAATCCGCAGCCAATCCGATGGACAGAAAACCCTTCGCCGAAGAACGTTCTGCCCAGTTGTTTCGGCCCGTAAAAAGTAAGTGCCAAACTTATTCGCGAACCCGCAGCAGGGTCCACGATCGTTGTCGGACGGCGCGATATAGTTACTTCACGCCCGAGTGCGCATCCCGAATCCGCTGTATGTGTCGCAAGAAAAGAAGTTGATTGCTGCGATCGCTTTGCGGGATATAGCCTGTCACGGCATCGATTCAATGTGAGCACGCAGTCGAAAAGCACCACATACAGGAAAAGGACATCTAAAACGTGGACGGACGTATGACGCGGAACCGAACCACCGCCTTATCCGCGCTCTTTCTTTGATTTTTTTTTTTCAAGTCACCTGCAGTCTTGCGTTGTACGTCACGATGTACGTCGGGGAAAGTATATCCGCTACCACGGGAAATAATTCGGTGTAACGTAGGCAGTTATAAATCTGGTGCTACTGCCCGTACGGAAGCTTCGAGCATGCCGGTTCAGCCAGCAAGAAAGGTTAGCGCGTGGATTTCTCCGAACATCGTCTTCTTAACTTTAACGACCGTGGTATATTGGTTGCGGTCCTCGGCTGCTGACCCGAAAGTCGCGGGTTCGACCCTGGCCGCCACTGCAGCATTTCGATGGAGGCGAAATGGTAGAGGCCCGTGTACTGTGCGATGTCAGTGCACGTTAAAGAACACCAGATGGTCAAAATTTCCGGAGCCCTCCACTACAGGGTCCCTCGTAATCACATCGTGGTTTTGGGATGTAAAACCCCACATATTAAAAAAAAAAAGATGGAGGTCGAATGCTAGAAGCCCATGTACTGTGCGATGTCGGTACATGTTGCAGAACACCAGATGGTCGAAAGTTTCCGGAGCCCTCCACTACGGCGTTCCTCATAATCATATCGTAGTTTCGGCAAGTAAAACTCCCCAGATGCTATTATTATTAACTTTAACGATCTTAGTAACTTTTTCAAATCGCTTTCGACAAAACGTTGGGTTATAATTGAAACAATTTGCTTGGTAATACGCACTGGTGGACTGGTTGGCGCATGATGTTGACGCGTGATGCATGAGTTGGCTCAGCTTTCGTGAATAAGGAACAGTCAGTAATGACTGCCGGATATAAGGCAAATGCCTATATTGTGCCTTGCACTCATATAGCCCCGCTTTGATATATGTGTATGAATTGGAGGTTAAGAAGGCATTTTATAGTGTTCTTATATGGCCTATAAATGACTATTTTGACTTTGTGCCTAAATGCCTACATGCCTGTTTTCAAAATCGGCGACTATATTGACACTGTTTAGCCTCAAGATTTGGAGTGCAGTTTGAGACAACTATTTATGTTATCGGGCAACACTGATTGATCGGAACTCGATGGGGTTCAGCCTAGCCCTCTAGTTCAACTGACTCCCTCAACAGAGCCTTCAGCAGCAATGAAGTGGGACGCGCCGGCCAGCATACGCCGCCACGCTGACGTGAGGCGAGCGGTTGACGAATGCCAAACCGCGGAGTGTCGTCAGGGGAAAGAAGAGTGAAGAGCAAGAAAAGAAAGAAAAATAGGATGTGCATGTGGCTTTTATTTTGTTTGTAATTTACGTCTTAAGGTGTTCACCGCCAGGGAAAAAATTGGCTCTACATCATTTGACCCGGCCAGTAGGAGGTATTCCTCCCTTCTGGTGTTTCAGCAATATGACTATCTGCTCCTGCTCTACCCTCCTCAGTCATGCCGAAATGAAAGACACTCAGGAGTGTGTTGATTCGACAGTGAGGCATTTGACTCGCCGTGCTACAGAATAAAAGGAGAGACCGTATTCTGCGAACCGTGTGGGGTAAAGGAAAATTGTACCGCTATGTTCAACTAACTGTCGGCGCCTTCATCACCATAAAACGAAACATTTCTTGTTTTCCTGTCGTAGATGCAGTTCTTCGTACGAAATTATCTGCGTTTATGTAAAAATTTATTCTACCTATATTTACTTATTCGAGGCCTAAAGCATTGTTTTGTCCGCCTATTTCTGGCGCGTAAAATGCGCTTTTTTAATGCCTAAAAAACCGGTCTCTAGTAATGACTGCTCATGTGCGAAGAAACTTTTCAGTTCGATTTGTGTGGAAATACAACTTGGAAATTTAGAAAGCTAGACAGTAATAAGCAATGGCTCGAGAACGCTTGAAACCGGATTCACTGATATTAGATCAATCCATGTATTCACCAACACAGATGAATCATCAGCCCGCTAAAGCGAGTTCCGGTAATTTAGCAGGAAACTCTGTTATTACGCGCGTATTTGGGCCTGAATCACTACCACCGTGCCGATGCGTATACAACGCTGCATGCCTGAGATATATCCGGAGATGCTGTCTCACAATAAACGTCCCCCCTTTAGTCAACAAAGAACTGTGACGTCATCTTCATTCCCTTTTCTCCGCGGCATAATATGATGGGGCTTTGGCTTTACGTCAATATGATCCGTGGCGATAAGAACCATAACAATATCGGATGTTGTACATCCGTTTGTTTACGCGAAAACGTACTTCAAGAAAAGCAAAGCCGCCGCGCGGTGATGTCCGAGTACGCGGTTTCAATTAATTCCCGGCCACAGCAACCTCATTTCGAGCGAAATGCAGGAATACCCATTTACTTAGATTTAATTATGACAATTTTCAGGTGTCTTGCGTGCCAAAGCGACGCTAAGATTATGAGGCACGCCGTAGGGGAAGGCTCCGGTTTAGTGGGGTTCTTTAACGCGCGCTGCCATCGCGCAATACACGTGCTTCTAGCATTTCGCCTCCATCGAAATGCGACCGCCACGGCCACTTAGATATAGGTACACCTTAAAGAGCCCTTAAACCACCTCCAATATTTTTTTAAACATTTCAAGTAAAAACGCGCGTCGTGTGCAGAATGCCGTCACGATCAACGATTCCACACATGGCAGCGCTACAAGCCGCGGGCGCGCCGGAAATTCCAAGAAACAATCCATTCTCCTCTCCGGGCCCTTCCGGCCTCCCTAGTGACGTGTGTGACGTCGCGAAGTTGAATCTGTGATGCTGAGCGCAAGTCATGCTGCGATTGGTCGAACAAGAGCCTAGGACTTGCGGTTAGTCAGCAAGCAGCTGCCCGCGTTCCTTGTTGTTCGTCGTGTCGCGGTGGCGGCGGCTCCTCATCTCGCGCGAAGGTGCTCTGGCACGGCGTGTCACCGTACGGATACATCATGTTGGCGATCCTTTGAAGGCGTGCGCGCAACTCAGGGTCCATACCGGCACGATTCGCAGGAGCACGGGCCGGCACGGCAAAAGCGGTTAGCCTACAAGCACGGAGTTGACGGAGTCGCGGCAACTTGAAGTAGACGGTTGTTTCGAACAGCGCGTCAGTGATGACGTATCACGCGAGATTGGGAGGGCTACTCGGCGAGGAGGGCAAAGCAGCTTTGGTAGAGGAGACCAGCGTAGGGCAGCGAAGGAAAGAGCGAAAGGAGCGATCGCCGCGTTTCGATCATCAAACGCGTCTAACTCCGCTATTACGGCACCGTTTCAAAAAATTCTCACGGCTACGTGTTCGTTGTAGACTAGTGCACAACTTCGCCATCACTACTACATTTCGACTTCTGAGTGGTTTAGCCTTTAAAGGATCACTAGGAGGTCAAAAGTTGATCTAGAGTCCCCCCACTGCGGTGTTTCCGGCGGAAAAAACCTCAGCAAATATTATTGAAAGGAAAGATTTCCGTTGTGCCGGCAAATTATGCGCAGTTTAAAAGTGGAAATCAACGATCATATAATAAGATACCGATATCTTTTACGACGCTGCTTTTATGTATTGCCTATCTCGAATTCAGCGAGAAACACAATGTGAATTCAGCCATCAGCTCCATTCATAGTCGTATCTTTCCCTCGCTGAGCGCGCTCTGTAGTCATAAACCAATGTAAACTGTTATTCGCGAAGTCGGTTTCCCGTTGCAGTCATTTTGTGAATTCTCATGAAAAGTCATATTAAGTGTCACTCTTCTGCTCAGTGGCATAGCACAATATATGTACTTATTTTGATGGCAGGGTGTTATGTTTGACAAGTCCGCGTTAGAGCGCTTGCGCGCAACTAGATTACTAGTTCGCCGTCAATGGCGCTTCTATCGTGCTGTTATGGCAATTTCTGTGCTACGCACCGGGGTTATTCGAGTCTTTTCAGCGAAAACGCATCTCCGCTCCGACCATCGGGGCTCTGGCGTTTATGGTGTCAGTATCGCAAGTAAGGTCTCTATGACCTCGTTTAGGACGTATTATAACCGAAACATTGCCGTGCGTCATATTCATTGTTGCCTTAATAAGCGCTATCGAAAGAAGCGCTTTTATAACTCAATTATCCCTAAATATAAGACACGCTCTAGCGTCGCAGGGTTCCCGTTTCGGCCCATTGTGTACGCTCACGGCGAAAAACATTTCCTTTTATAGCCTCATCTCATGATCACCCCAGTCTGATGCATTATAATAAACGACTGACATAAATCGAAGGAAAGCTATAGAAAGCATTGAAAGTATATACGTTGTACACACATCTATAGGGTAGATCCTCATTTCACGTGTGGCAAACAACACGGTTGAACGAAAGAAGGGCAATTTTAAGGGCTCGTTTTCTTTGTTGGACACAACATTAATCACAACCAACAGACAATCAAGCCAAGGAAACTGCGGGGGACGTGATTTGTAGTAACTATGATATAAATGTGAAGAAAGTAAAGTGTACTAGG
The DNA here is from genome assembly GCA_030522465.1 of Rhipicephalus appendiculatus. Lineage (NCBI taxonomy): Eukaryota > Metazoa > Arthropoda > Arachnida > Ixodida > Ixodidae > Rhipicephalus > Rhipicephalus appendiculatus. The sequence continues at coordinate 347,609 of JALIZH010012174.1, read as the reverse complement.
AGACAACTTGCCACCGGCAGGGACCGAACTTGCAACCTTCGAATAGCGCGCCCGATGCTCTAACAATTGAGCTGCGGTGGCGGTCGTCCTCCCGTATACTTCATATATACCCAATCACAGTCCTTTTCTCTATCTCCCTCTGTACTCGGTTCTCCCCTCTCCTGAACCCCTACATCTTCCCTTCTCATTCTCACTTCCCTTTCCCACCCCTTGCTGTACTATACTATACAAAGATATGCTACGCTCTGCCAGCGTTCCTCAATGGGGTTGGAACGCTCACTTTCGGATCATGGGTACGCGTGTTCGAATCTCGCCTCAACACGAAATTTTTTCCCGAAGAATTTCTCCCTTTATTTCTATCACTTTCTCTCCCTTTCTTTCTTTCATCAGGGATACTGCATCCCTCGCCGGACAAATCCGGCGCACGTCTTCTAAGAGCGAAGCAGAAGAGGAAGATGGCGATGAAGAAGAGGGTGAAGAGCGCGCGTGCCGATTCATGGTCACAATTTTTTATCTACGACACAAAGCAAACCTCCACCATTGGCAATAACAGCAACGTTCTTTCCCGGGCACGTTCGTCCATTATAATCTAAAGTGCTTAACCTGTCTGTCTTATCGTCTCTCCGTTTTTAGTTGCTGGCATCCTTCTTCAATGAAGGGTCGCAGACTCAAAGAACAGCAGGAAACAGAAGAGCATGAAGAAGAAAAGACAATAAGAAGTACGTGGGGCATTCTCTCAAGTGCGCAACCGTACCACCTAGCCCAGTTATCCACCCTACCTAGAGTAAAGCCCTGACTTCAGTTTCAGCTTTACCATCGCGCGCCAAGAGAGTGTTTATGCGAATGAGTCGACAAATTTCAACTCGAATAAACTTTACTTCAAGCACATAAAAATTTCATACACACAAATAATTTGAAATAATTCATCAAACAACGAAAAAACAGTGCGACCGCTCGCTGCATGCGAGGCCGCTGATTCAGTGCTGGTTCGTCTCGTGGATAGCAGCGCGGGTTGAAGCTCGCAACGCTCTCCAGGTACGTCTTCAACCAATCTCGGCCTCGGAGACGGTTGGTGAAGCGGCCGCGGAGCCTATGCAGTACAGGTGCATGCCTCCTGCAACGACGTCCGTGAGCCCACCATCACCATCCCAGTTAAAAGATGCCTGCCACAGCTGGCCAATGAAAATTATGGCGCTACTGTGCCACAGCAACGGCATCGGCGCAATGAGGTCGACCTAAGAGCGGTGCTGCACGACATATGCCGGACACATGCGGTCGTGGCTGTGCGCTGTTCTGCGCATGCGCCGCCGTCCAGCAGGCCGCATTTCGCCTTGGCTCCCTGGAAGAACAAGAGGTGAAATATTTTGCTTACGTCTCAGCCAGGAGTGCAACCAAGGGCGTCAACTGTACGTGTTATTAAATGATATTTCTTAGCGAACCCAATTAACTTTGGCTGTTTCTATCTATCTATCTATCTATCTATCTATCTATCTATCTATCTATCTATCTATCTATCTATCTATCTATCTATCTATCTATCTATTTGTCACTACGCCTTAGCGCTTATCGCCCTCGTGTTCGTCTCATTAACTTGACATAGACCAAAGTTGGCACAGGAATGTACGTAAGCTTATCACGTTTTACGGAGTATATATACACTTCATGATATCCTTTCCACCAGTCACGTGTGGAACGTACCCGCGTACCACGGCTTGTGTTATGCGTGTATGTGCCACAGGTGATTCACAGTCTATATCAGGGGTCTCAAACACACGGGCTTGCGGGCCGCCGATCTTTCGGTCCCGCGACCCGCACATGAAACTCTTTGTCCCATACCTTTCTTACGACACTGTGACTGAGATTGCCAAATAGTGCGCGCCTTATTTTGTCGCCCATCGTGACTAATAACGCTTTGTTCTGGTAACCTACACTGATGTAACTGGTCTTAAGCCCCCCCCTTCACCCGTTTACAACTTCTTCACTATCCCTTCACTTTGCAGGACTACATTTCATGTCTACGGCCTGTTAGTTGATGTGAGTTTGAGACCCCTAATCTATATCAACCCAACCTTTGGAAATGTTAACTTCACTGCGTAAAGGAGCTGAGCTCAACGAAAATGCGTCGGTGGCATTATTGATGGGTGAAGTATCCAGATCAGAGCGAAGAATATAAACCGCTGCACGAGCAGGAATCGAACCCAGGCATTCTGCCTAACAGCCAAGTATTCTACAATAAAGCCGTGGAAGTCCTTCAAACTACTTAGGAAAAATATACCCTATACAAGCGTCATGTAAAGACAACGTCGATAGAGGTTACAGTGTTGGTTATCCGCTATTCATATTATTGTAATTAACATTGCATAAGTGCGCAGATGACTCCGCAAGCTAGTCACGCGTTGCGCGAATACGCCTACAACTACTTATGATGTCCATATCATGACACCGTAACTTGAAAGAACTTGAGCATGCTGGTACTCCATATGAGCACCTATAGCGCAAAAAAAGGAACAATACACAACGTTACGACACGGACACAGCGCCAACTTCCTACGAATCACTTATTTTACAAAGCAGTACAAGTAAATACGGAAACCCGAAAGCAGCACATG